>JASPKZ010000037.1:4915000-5072500 GCA_030220185.1 Diploptera punctata | reverse complement strand
AGTAAGTAAGTAATTACAGTATACAATTTTATAACTGGATTCGACTGCTCCACGTTCCTAGTTTTAATTGAAACTGAGGGAAAGAATAGCAATGTGGAAACAACGCGGTACTCGCGGTACTCGGGACCTTTGTATTCTAATAACATATAACAGCTGCGGATAAACAAAGCGAGCTGCTTGTTAAGCATCACAGTGAGGCGATAATATAACACAATTTATTATTTAATTTTAAAATGTATCTTGGCTTATATTTAAGTAAACTTACATTGCTACTTACTTTGGGATTACTTCTAAAATCATCTAATCCCCTCTATTGCTCAATTAGAACCCACATAAGCCTCATATTAGAAGCATTAATGGATTAAGTTGGATCTAACATCTGGAAGTAAATCCGTAATAATGGATCTTCGCCAGTTTATTTCAGCAACAAGCTACGC
Organism: Diploptera punctata; assembly: GCA_030220185.1. Classification (NCBI taxonomy): domain Eukaryota; kingdom Metazoa; phylum Arthropoda; class Insecta; order Blattodea; family Blaberidae; genus Diploptera; species Diploptera punctata. Next base: position 5,072,063 of record JASPKZ010000037.1, on the reverse strand, counting down.
TTCATTCAATTTGATATAATAATTGCGCCATTCATCCAATAAAACTTAATTAGTCAACAATTTCAAATGTCCGTACAGCAAACAGAGATAGATATACAAGTACAAATGGATAAGAAGTTAATTTTTATTCAATGTCCCAGATTGTATCCTTAACATTTCTGGTGTTCCTTCCTGGCAGTGGCGTAATTGTAACCACTACTGAGGTTGGGGGCCTGGAAGGCGAGGTTACGACTGCCCCGATGACATGATAGATGATGATGATAGTGGTGCACTAGAAGAATCCTTAATCCTAAGCTTAATCTAAGGCAAATAAGAATGAGGAACTGGGAAGTAAGAACTGGAAGTTGAAAGCCCAGGACAGTTAGAGTTGGAGACATTTGATGGACGAGGCCAGATGAAAATGATGATTATAAGTATAGTTCCTTGTCGTATTACCAGTAATTTAATCAAGCTTAAAAAGCCAGCTGTCGTTTTTTCATTGTCTCAAATTTGTGTAAATTTGAACACAATTTCGTTATTACAGGGCTATTCAGAAAGAAGGAACAGAATGCAAACATTCATTTCTTCCAATATACAAAAAAAAAACCAATTCCAACGTTCATATAAGAAAAATGTTTGAAGTTCCGATCACGGCCGCATTGACGCTGTCGCTTGAAGTTGCGACCTCGGTCGCATTGGCGCTGTGGCTTGAAGTTGCGATCACGGCCGCATTGGCGCTGTTGCTTGAAGTTGCGATCACGGCCGCATTGTCGCTGTTGCTTCAAGTTGCGATCACGGCCGCATTGTCGCTGTTGCATGAAGTTGCTATCACGGCCGCATTGTCGCTGTTGCATGAAGTTGCTATCACGGCCGCATTGTCGCTGTTGCATGAAGTTGCTATCTCGGTCGCATTGGCGCTGTTGCTTGAAGTTGCGATCACGGCCGCATTGTCGCTGTTGCATGAAGTTGCGATCACGGCCGCATTGGCGCTGTGGCTTGAGTTGCGATCACGGCCGCATTGGCGCTGTTGCTTGAAGTTGCGATCACGACCGCATTGTCGCTGTTGCTTCAAGTTGCGATCACGGCAGCATTGTCGCTGTTGCATGAAGTTGCTATCTCGGTCGCATTGGCGCTGTTGCTTCAAGTTGCGATCACGACCGCATTGTCGCTGTTGCTTCAAGTTGCGATCACGGCCGCATTGTCGCTGTTGCTTGAAGTTGTTATCTCGGTCGCATTGGCGCTGTTGCTTCAAGTAGCGATCACGGTCGCATTGGCGCTGTTGGATAGGGCGAGGAGAAACAGAAGATCAACTTCATCGTCGGTGGCCTCCCAGGTCACCAGACCTAACCCCGTGTGATTTTTATCTGTAAGGATAAATAAAGACCGTGTTTTTATCCCCCCTATGCCTGATATTTTTCAAAATCTGCGACATCGAATTGTTGAAACTGTGAATTTGATAACTAGAGATCAGCTGATTAGGGTGTGGCAAGAAATGAGCCACCGTTTTGATATCTGTCGTATAACACATGGTGTCCATATTTTTTATACTGAATCTCCAACAATGCGAACCCTATTTCACCATCCGGTATGTTCGGGCTTTAGTTACAATACAATTAATTATTTACATTAATTTAGATTTTGTAATGTAATGTAATATAAACAAATAAATAAATTAATTAACGAATCAAAACTAACTCTAAGTATCTTAAAATATAATAAAGTCACATAGCTTCCTATAGCAACACTTCTTACATAAAAAAAATATTTGACAAAGACAGTTGAAATCCTCTTCCTCTTCTTCTTCTTCTTCCTTTCCAGGATTAGGTCAATGCGACCTGTTCCGATCTCAAGTCCATCGTTTCATTGGCCGTCCCAAAGATCTTTTCCCATGTGGTTTGTAGGTTTTGATCTTTTTGGGTAATCTTGTATTGTCCATTCTGTCTAAATGTTCTTTCCATTGGTATTTGTGCTCTTCTAGTTTATCAACTATTGAAAATATCTCCAGTTCATTTCTTATTGATTCATTGTATAAACTATCCATGCTTGTACATCCTTTTATGGATCTTAAAAATGTCATTTCAGTGGCTTGAATGTGTGAGATACCTTTTTTTGTAAGTACCCAAGATTCAGATCCATATAAAAGAACAGGAACAGTCATAATTTTATAAAACCTGAGCTGAGTTTCTCTTCGAGTCTTTCGGGGGGTTCTCATTGTGTCACACATCATTTGATATCGGTTTTATTTATTATGTATATCCCAATCATAGCTATATGTTATATCTGAACCAAGATAGTTAAAGTGTGCTATCTGTTCTATTATTTCATTATTGATCACTATTTTTGCTCTGTCTGGCGCTTTGCCCTGAAAAGCCTGTTGAAATCTATTTTGGCAATAACCTATTTTTTTAATAAATTCATGTCTTTTGGAATCAAATGCGGGACACTCAAATAACAGATGTGAATTAGTCTGGCTGGAGTTCTTGCAAATACAGGTATCTGTGCCTATTTTAAATCGTTCCAAATAATGTTCAAATTTACCGTGTTCAGTCATGAATTGTGTTAATACAAAATTTGGTTCTACGTGTTTGCACTTTATTCGGTCAAACACAGTTGGAAAAAATGTTGAATGCATAACATAGTGAAATTTGAATTTTCTCTTTCCAGGAACGTTGGAATTGTTTTTCTATTTTTATAGTTAGGAAGAAATAAATGTTTGAAATCTGTTCCTTCTTCTGAATAGCCCTGTATTATAATGTTCCTATACTGTGAAGTAAGAGATAATTCGAATAGGAAACATTATCTACATACCCCGTTCTTCCCCATATAGCGATTAGGGTGCTCCCTAGTGGGAGCGTTTTAACCAAGCTAATTCATTTACGCTTAATTACCCATATATGTCAGCGACTGATATGGGATCGGCATATCGCTTCAGTGAGACACCTAGTGGGCAATTAAGCTATTACTTGGTTAGGTAACAATCAGTAAATTTTGCACAGAGGGCTCTTTATTCAGGCATGAGGTTCTTTTAGAGCCTGAAAATATTCAGGCTCGGGACCCACGGCTTAAAGTTCCTCCTAAAGAAATTTTCCCTTGGATTTTTCCATCTAAAAATTCAAACCCGGCCGGGTTTGAACCCGCGTCCCTCGGAACTAGAGCCATTAAACTGCTCACCGCGGCAGACCAACTTCATTAAATTACACTGAACAACAAAAAATAAACTTTTTTTGTCTCAGAAAGAAAAATATGTGATTCTGATAGTATTTTTTCTCCTGAATCCAAATATGATATCGGTTTTTCTCCATCACTCAAAGTGTCCGAGAGACAGGAATTTATAATTTCAAAAACTTTAATATTTCTACATTCGTAACTACACAATATTCGAACATTTGGACTCACCTAGAAAGTAAGAAATTACGATTTTCTGCTATATTTCACCTGTGGAGCATCCCTCTTGATGGTCCAACAATAATCGGCCAGAATATAAGGATTCCATTTGCCTTGATATCTCTTTTCCATAGCTGAAACCTCCTGATGAAAGTGTTTCCCGTGCTCATCGCTCAATGGGCAAATGGACAAAAAAAGTTTATTAAAAAATAATTATTTAAATCCATTAATTGAAATTGAAATAAAAAAACTGTGGGTGATGGAGAAATTCCGAATACATATTTGAAAACACGGTAAGAATCTGCATGCAGTACAACTATTGGTACTCATGAGTAGAGCTAGGTATTATGGGTGCTGCATCTTTTTCTTTTGTTACTAAAATGTTCAAATTAGCTAGTATTGCAAAGAAAACATTAAACAAATGTCCCTAACTGTGTTTTAGTTGCACCTTTTTGCACCTTTTTTCAATGCTAGCACCTTTTTGCACCTTTTCTTTAATGGAAGCACAATTTGCACCTTTTCAAACCTTTTTTGTCTCCTTTGGAACATTTTATTACCAAAATAATATATATATAACTTATATATATTGCATTTATTCAAATACGATTTCAAGGGTTGGTAACGATATGTGGTATCAGTCCACATCACATTACTTCCACTTCAGTGCAATCCCGTTAGGCTATTCCTTTTAAATTAGTTTGCGCTTCATTGCACCACAGTTATGCGAAAGCTAATGTTCAAACAAGGAAGGTTGTTGAGTGCGTGAATAAATGTTTCAGTTCAAAATAATATTTGACTAGTGCGGTCTGCTATTTTCCTGAGTTACCAGTATACAGTAGGCCGAAACCGAAAGTGAACTCCTATAAACTACGTGATATTGTTAAAAAGTTTAGTGCAGATGGAATTCAGAGCGACGGATGTGTTATCAGGTGCATTCTTTGTGATGTTTCAATAACAATTGATGAAAAACATCAATGCATTCGTGTTACGCAGCATAAGTACTTACACAGACTCTTTAATATAAGACAACATGCGTGAATTTTGTGTCGTTAGTTACTTGTTGTAATTGGTTTTGGTAATCTTCAATGATTATTTACATGCGAAATTTGCAACTTTCGTTTTAAAATTTCACCTTTTTTGCACCTTTTACTGCTAAATTAAAGCACCTTTTTTGCACATTTTTTCACCAAAATTTTGCACCTAAAATTCCTAGCTCTACTCATGAGACAAAAATCATGTTGACCAGTGTTATTTATTTATATATATCAATACATACAACATCTTCATGTGCCCAATATTAAATACCAACTTCATTTATAGGAAGGGAAAACAAAGCTTACTTATGTTTCAACATATTTCAACTGCCCTCCCTTGAAAAACACCCCGAACTGAATATAGTTCACACATTAACACCGTTTTCCATCGATATAATCAAACAGGTGGTTGTATGTGAGATAAAAGCTCCCAGATGGTATCTATTTTTCACGAATGAAATGTTATTGATGGATCAACAAAAATAAAGTAAGGCATTATTTTCAGGAATAAGTCTCTTTCAGTACATTTGTAGAGTTGCATTGTAGGATCAATACCCGGTTGTATCACAAAATTCGGTCACCAGATGTGGAACAAAGAAAGAGCTGTCTTTGTTCTACTGAATTTTTTGTGTCTCAGTGAACAGGAAATCAAAAATAGAATGGAGTCAGAGAGATAACAGTGGGTTTTCCACAGTCCACTTTTTTTCTACTGGAGTGTAACAGAACGATTAAAAACATCGGCCACTCTGCCATAGGACGTACCATAAAATAGTATCCAATAATAATAGGTATCTAAAATAGGTAGAAACGAAAAGAAGCTTCAACATAAGGTTTAAAGAACATCGTAACGATTTCGTATACGCATATGGAAAGTCTAATTACGCTAAGCACATAATAAACGCCGGTCATAGAATGAACTCAAGAGAAGACACCCTTACAATAGTACATAAAGAGGAAAATCAACATATTGAAAGACCTGGAAATTATCAAGGAAATAGACAACAAGCTTTTAATAAATGAAAGCACTCCCAGAATAAACAACCCACTATACGATATCGTCAGGAAGAAGCTTTAGTCACGACATAGCCACATTAGGACCAGCAGCATCAACCATCATACTGGATGTTGTAGCGAAGAGTGACCTGCTGAAGATGGAATGGATGTTCCGAAAGGCCTACAGGCATAAAGATTACATATTTAATAAGTTGAGGACGACGGATTTTACCTAAGAAGGTATATTATAACTTATTTTATTTTATGATTCTCCACCTCAACGGTTTTAACAATGAATTGTATTAGTATTGATCCAATAATAAGACCACTGTAATATTTATAATACAGGATGTCTCTAAAGTCACTATCCATTTCAAAGAAGGAAAGATTTGGTTGAAAAATCTATTTTATTGTGAAGTTTTATACATATATTATTGCATTTCTACATCACCGCCATCTTGGTGTAAACACATACTGCATGTTTCAGCTGTGAAACGAAATGTAGACTTTAACATTTAAACCGTAAAAAAAAGCCTGTTGTTCTGTGATACAATTCTGTAAATCAAGCAGATGCGATAGGACGTTCTCATAGAGCAAAACATAGAATTTCCACACTATGTTGCGAGAGGCATTCAATTCCCTACTGAGGCGTCGGGTTGATGCGTTCGGACTACCACTGGCAATTTGTACCTACTGCACTGTTTCTGCTGATACGCGTGGTCGTCTGTGATGAACCTCATCACACACATACTGTCGGTACGTTTAAATTTGTTTACATGTCACGTCCATCCGGGCCTTACAGTGACAACACTTGTCGGGAGAGGGATTTTAACTATTAATCACATATATACATTTTGCCACACAAGGACATGAAGAGCTTCCCCGAATGAGCTATTAGCTCTGGTACTCCACCGAAAACAACAATACATTAAGACTAAACGCACCATTCATACATACACACACACAAATTCAAAATAAACATGGTGAATATGATGATGATTGTGACGTCCTGATTACGTTCGGGGGACATTTGGGCCTTAAAGTTTCCTGATATTTGCCTTACAGCTGAGAAATAAAACGAAAAAAAAATCATCCAGGAAACATGTCCCAGGCCCGCAGTCATCGACAATAGGGTGGGCCGAAAAAACTCTTTTTTTTTATTTCGAAGTTGTAATAGTGCGGAAAAGTTGCGAATTATATAGACAAAAGAAAGAAAAAATCAAAATCGGTTGACATTTTTCGGTCGCGCAAAGGCTCTAAAGGTTGAGAAAATATGAAAAAAAACTTCATTTTTGAGATTGTTTCTTTAATTTTTAATTAGATGTTTTCGTAATGCAATAGATTGTAACGTCTTCAAATAGAGCCTAAAAACATTGTGTTTTAATTTGGTTTAGATCAGTTGATATCTTCCGGTCGCGCATAAGCTCCAAAATTTGCCAGAAGTTATATTTTTATGCATTTTTTGTATTTGATAAATAACTTCCAGGGTATTGATTGTCAGATCCCACAGATAGACATAAACGTGCTTAGCAAAGATCAGCAATATTATTTGATATTAAAAAAGAAAAAAATAATTGTAAAAATTAAGTTTTTTTTTCGTATTTTGCCAAACTTCAGAGCCTTTGCGCGACCGGATGATGTCAACCGATTTTCATATTTTTTTTCCTTTTTTTTTTTAGCTATATAATTCGCAACTTTTCCGCGCTATTACAACTTCGAAATAAAAAAATGAGTTTTTCGGCCCACCCTAATGGACATACCCGCAAATAAAGGGCATATTTTCGCGCTGCTAATAGTTGTTTAGACGACTAGTTACAAAAGGAAAGGTTTAAATGAAATATACTTATTGCGGAAACGATATGTTTAGACAAAGAGTAATGTAGGTTTTGGTGAAAAAAAAATACACGATAAATCAACAAATATTGTTGTTATATTCTACAATTTTGGGTGCTAGTTTTATATCTGAATTTAAAGTAAAAATCGCAGAGATGATCATTTTCACGGTTCATCAGGAACATTTTTAACCCTTAAATTGGCAAAACACAAATTTCTTCTGTTAGTTATTTGACTGTTTGCGGACCGCAGGGAAAACGAAATCTTGTGTAACTCTTATTATTGGGTATATTCTATAATTAGACACACATTTAAGTGGTTTCTTTTTGTTCGTTTTCTCCTGATTTATTTAAAATATTAAATTAATTAAACCAACTGATGTATCCAAAAGGATACATTTCGAATTTAAGGGTTAAAAGCAGTCCAAGATGCAATTATTAATATACTTCCAGAAAAGTCAAGGAAAGTTTATTTATGTAATACGAAATAATCATTAAAGTGTAGGCCTATTTTACGTTTTGTTAAACCTGTATTTTATGTTTTGATAGCGTGTTTTGTTAGAATATAAAGCATAGGTTTTATTGCCTAGTAACTACGAACTATAGCCTCACTGATTGTTATAATAGTAAAAAGGTAAAGTGATCCCACTACAGGCCTCAGGAGGCCTTTGGGGCAGTAGGAGGTTAAGGCTCCCACTTTTTCTTGACAATCGGCACTTGATGTCAACCGGGTTGTCAGCCCTGCGTGACGGCCGCCTTTACCCCAGAACAAGCGTCTGGTACTCATTTCAGTTAGAGGCTGAGTCGACCCCAGGGCCATAGTGCCGCCAGAAGGTTTGGGTCAGACCCACCGGGACTCGAACCCTCGACCTTCCGGCTTGTAGCGCAGTGCCTTAACCACTACGCTACGGCGTGCCCCCTTGTTATAATAGTACATAATAGTTATGCACACAACAAGGGACGTAAGTAGTACATTACAGGTCGAGGACGTAGCTTTAACGAGGACCAGTAATGTACTTACTTCCCGAATTGCGTTATATAATTTTGTTCACTCCTGTACTAATAATTATCGATGGTGGGCAATGAAAACCTCGTAACTCAATTTTGGTAAATTTTATAGGCGAAACAAACAACTGTTTTAAATAATTATCAAAATTGACACAGCAATAGTTCCCACATATTTTACTACAGAATACAAGTCAAGTTATTAATAAACTTGAAGTCCGTGTTCTCAACAGGTTATGCATCACATATATCTGTGCTGGTTACTGGAGTTATGTGATTTTCAGTGACTGATGGAGTTACGAGGTTTTCATTGCCTACCGTCGTTATGTTTAATTTTTATATTTCGTGTGAATTCATATCTTGGTTTGAAGAGTTCAATTGTTTGATAGCAAGGGAATGTAGATAAAACAACTGTAATTGTTTATTGTTGTCTGAATTAATGACAGACATTTTAAATAACAGTTTCAGATTACATATTAATTACAATATGATTAATTGTGTTGTAGAGGAAGCGTCGAATGCTGCGGTTCATTTTCTATTACCAGCAAAGCCGAAAAATAGATATTTAAAAAATATACAGAATATTTAAGGACTGGTGTATATTTAAAAAAAATATTAATTAAGTTAATTACTTTTCTTCCCTAGGGAAGTAACTTTTTTCAATTACATGTCATTGTCAATGGATACCAAGGCCTCTCTCGTAAAGGCAACTTACTTCCCTAAAAACAGAATGATAATTAGGCCATTATTATTATTATAGGAATGAACAAAATTAATAACAGGCTCACATCCACATATGCCATTTATAGAAGTTTACGATCACCCAGTCAGTATAGAGGTACAGTGGTCAATATAATGGATCCAATATTCCACATGGTGTAGGGTGGATTCTATTTGCAAATTAGCCGAAATTTTATTAGAAAACAAGAATGGTTATTGTGAGTTACCCGTAAGAGATAAACATATGCTGTCGCGGACTTTTTTGTAGAGCTTTTCGAGATATATAATTCTGTGTACGTTAATTTTGTGTAATTCCTATGGTTTAGGCAGCGTAAGTCATTTAAGAGTCCAAAGAGCTACTTCTTTCACGTTTTCGACTACAAAGGGCGATTTTTAAGGGTGTAGGAGTTGAGTATCACAACTCTCTTATAGTCTATGTTTATCCCGGGAATCTCCTGAACATTTTGCAAAAAAAAAAACATCACATTCGGATCAACGGTATGGCCGCGCATAAAGTACAAACAAACAAACAAACATTAATTTATATATATAAGATTTATTTCCTAATGAATTTAAATAGCTTATCAAATTTTAATTAGCTGTATCAATTATGGCAAGGAACTCCCCAAGAATGTTTTATGTAGGGCCTACTATTTTCAACTCTGAAACTCGATTATAAAGTTTTCCCTTGCTCTATGCACTAATAAGGCCAATCTTTAAATATTCAAACACTGTTTTATCAACTTCATGAAACCGTAAGTTAGGTCAGTGTTATTCTGCTTCATTCATATCACATGACAGCGAAATATTTTTTTTTGTAATCTTCATTTGTATTCTCAACTCATGAAACGACACTTGCGAAACATTATGATTAAATTATTTTGTCCATTGTTCTGTGAGAAACGTTTGCCAATTTTGACACTACTTGTGGGACACCTGCCTCTATAATTCATGTCAAACGTTTGTCAAATCGTGACCAGGAGAAGGAAATTAACAAACGACTAGCAATAACTAGTTGTTATGCATTATATCGTTTCTAAAATTACAGAATAAATTTGCCAATTTTGAGGAATGAGAAAAGTCGCAGGTTTATTTGCAGAAATAATATTATTAAACTTAATAAACGAATGTTGGAAGACGTAAAATACCTGAAAATTGGAAGATAGATGAAGTCATATACCTCTTCAAAAAGGAAATAGATTAGATAGTAAAAATTATAGAGGTATCAGCTTATTGAACTCCGCTTATAAATTATATGCAAAAATAATAAATAATAGATTGAAGAAGATATCTGACACACTCTTAGAAGAAGAACAAGTAGGATTTAGAAAAGGAAGATCCTGTAGTGATAATGTGTTTATTATAAAAAGACTAATTGAAAAGAGAAGAGAATTTAACCTGCCAACATATTTGTTGTTCATTGATTTTGAAAAGGCCTTTGACAGAGTAAATAGATCTATACTATGGGAAATAATGAAGGAACGAGGATATCCACACCATCTAATAAAATCAGCCCAAGGCTTATATGAAGAAACTAAAGTAGTGATAAAAACTGATGGAAAAAGGTCAGAAGAAATTTTAATAAATCAAGGAGTTAGACAAGGGTGTAGTCTATCGCCCACTCATATACATACATATATATATATATATATATATATATCGACGACATTAGGAAACAATGGAAAATTATAATGGACAAAGGGCTTAGATTGAACGATAACTCAAGTATTAATAACTTACTTTTCGCCGATGATTTAGTCTTACTACACCATGATGAAGATCTGTTACAATTGACTGCTTACAAACTAAATGCAATATGTAGCGATTATAATTTTAAAATTTCAATAAGTAAAACGAAAGTAATGGCATTTTGTGGAAGAAATACTCTGCGTGCAAAAATAGTAATTAGGGACGAAATTATTGAACAAGTATCCCATTTTAAATATTTAGGATGTGACATCAGCTATGGGTATGATAAAGATATTGAACACAAAACACATCAGTTTCAAGCTATTTGTGGTACAATAAATAGAACATTGAATAATAAAGCCCATAAAAAAACAAAATTAAAATTTTATAAAACAATGACTGTCCCTGTCATTTTGTATGGGAGTGAATCTTGGATTACCACTACCAAACAAGAAAGTAAAATCCAAGCAGCCTAGATGAATTTTTTAAGAAGAGCAAAAGGCTGCATTAGAATGGACCAGATAAGAAACGAGGATATCCGTGAAGAACTGCAGATCTACTCCATAAAAGAAAATATATTTAACAACAAAATATAGTGGAAAGAACATGTAGAAAGAATGGAAGAAAGTAGATTACCATTATTTTCCAAGAGGAAGAAGAGATGTCGGACGTCCTCGGAAGAGATGGCCTTAGATCTATTAGTGAAGACGGAACAGGCAACTCTTGCCTAAACCTGGATGTGAAGAAGAAGAAGAAGAAAAGTCGCCCATTAACAAAACTAATATTATTTAATAAATTGTAATAGGAAGTGACGTTATGAGGTTATATTTAATAATTAGTTAATGACTGATTAATGAAAGCACTCTTCACACAGACTGCCCCAAATGGAATTCAACGACCAATCACATTTCAATGATTTTTGTATTACAACCAATCACAGTCGTGTTTCACCTCGAATTTATCAAACAAGTTTATCATATTAAAGAAAGCTCCTCCTTTTTAACATTCTGAATAGGTCATAGCATTATTTTGCAGTGACTGACTCTCTAAGAAATACGGCTTCCATATTGTATATATAGTGCACAAATATCAGGTGATTGTGCTTGCGGGAGATAATATAAAAACATTTGTAGCAATTGATTATATCGCAAAAAAAAAAAAAAAATGGCAGAACAGTACATAACAAGCAGTAAAGTATTAATCCATGAACTAAACTCCAGGGGGAAAAAATGATTTCTTATAGTAAACCACATTCTTCTGCTTCATGAAATTAGACCTTTTGACCTGTTTTCACATCAAGTGGGATTTAATGAATCCTCCCATCTAGTAAATGGGCGTCCAACATTTCTATGTCCTATTGGTTTGTACTTTAGTAACAGCTGAGGGGATTCTGTCTGTAGGCATTCTCTTGACATGTTCATACCAGTTGTTTCTCATGTTGTCAATTCTATTTGTTAAATTGAAAATATTTAAGTCATTCCTAATATCCTCACTTCTTTTCTTGTCCAAAATTGTCACATTATATTCATTACCCCTTAAAATGACGAAACATTAATTTTTCGTGCCAATTATTTAAATGTGTCGGACCGCAGTGAAAACAAAACCATGTGTAACTGTAAGTTATTACATAATTTAACACAAATTTAAGTAAATTCTATTCATTCGTTGTTCTACATTTCATTGGAAATGTTACATATCTTAAAAGCAATGACTTATAGGATAATTTTCCAAATTAAGAGTTGTTGACTGCAAACTTATAGAATGATAGATCTATACCTGTTTTATTGAAATATAAAAAATTACAACACACACAATTCCAGCGACAAAAAAGGATTTTATTCTCTCGCCTCAATATAATATAGGGTTACCTTGATTCACTTGTAAATTTGACAAGATAAAAATCAAGTTAAAATATTTGTTTTGTACAGAAAATAAAAGCGCATGAAACATTTATCATAAGTAATGCCACGAGTGATTTCCAAATTATCGATAAATTCACGACTCACGAAGTGAGGAGTGAATTTATCTAGATAGTTTTGGAAATCAAGAGTGGCATTTGTTAGGACTATTTAACGAATAAAATTAAGCTGTTTACTCACAAATTATTGTTTAACTATAGTTATTTTAAAATATTTATATATTTAATGTAAACGGCGATGTTTGAAAACAAATCAGAAATGTGAGGTTATGTTCATTCACTGCTGCTTGATCATATTATTTATTGCCAAATAAGATCGCAATATTGTAAGAATGCACCCAAGTGGAGAAATAATGAAACACATCAAACTATATATCATTATCAACATTACGGGTTATTCATTTATTTTTTTAGTAAACAATTCAGTAAAATCAAGGAATATTTTCATTATTTGCTATATTCAATGTATTTGTTGGAGAAAAATAATGCTTTGACCTGTTCAGAACATTAAAAAGGAGGAGCTTTCTTTATCACAATAGCAGGAGCTGATAAAGAGAAATCGATAACGAACGAGGTGAAACACGACTGTCATTGGTTGTAAAACAACATTAATTGAAACGTGATTGGTCATTGACTAGCATTTTTGGCATGAGTTAAATAGTCAAGTAAAAGTACCGACAGCATTTATCATAATTGCGCGAAGGCGTGCGCTAAAATAAATCATTAATTTGACACAAATTATACATTTTTAAAGAACATTATATAAATTATAAAAAGGGTTTTAACTTAACCCATTCGCCTCAAAAGACGAGGTAGACTCGCCGGCAGTTAAATGGCCTTCAACTCAGAAGACGAGGTACACTCGCGTAACTCCGCTGTTATATATTTTGCAATATTTTATACATCCTTTGGCAGGGTAATTTTTTGTTAACATGTTTTAATAGTAGAGAAATGTGTTTTTGCCTTCACCCTTATTGTGATCTCAAATACCGTTATCTCTTGTTTGTTTTGAATGTCTGAAAATAGACAATATAATTTACGGTAACTAAAATCCGGTTTCTGGGAAAATGCATCGAGCCTTTTAACTTGAAGTGAATGGGTTAATATCTACATCTGCGATGTATTTTGGTGTTTTGGAATGGAAACATGAGGAAGACGAGCAGAGGAAGACCTAAAACCTCCTAGAGTCAGAATATACTTATACATGCAGCAGACATCTGTAACCAGGAGAGGTGGACCGATAAAATTGGCTATTAGGAATCGAACGATGTCAAATAGATTAATCAACCGATGATCTATCTCTGATGTATGCTCTACAAGTAGATGGTAGACATTTTTTACCTCTTTTGTACTATGACCACTGTGTGATTATCTTGTTGGATTTCTTAACGTGATGTGGAACGCATAACCTATGCCTGGACAGTTTTCAAACTTAGACGCCCCCAAAACGCTCAAAACATGATTTTTTCAGACGTGGATTTCCTCATGAATCAGTAATCAGATTATCGTATAATATTCCACTAAAACTTTCATTTAATTCTACAAACTTTCAATAACCGCTCACTCACAATATGCACTAATAATTAATCTTGATTTAAAGTTTATCTCGTACACAATTATTTTAAGTCTCCGATGAGTACACTCATTAAAATTTCTTTTCTCTTCACACTTCACCTATCGCTGCCAATAGTACGATTGACTCGCTTCCTACCTCGCCACAGATTGTATAGGCGGAGAGGAACTCTAGGCTTATGGTCGGGACACTTCCAAACATGGAAGTTTCTAGCAACTGATCTTTCTCGAAAGGGGAAGTAGAATGAGGGCCCAGACGTTTCGATGGTCTGCGCGGATCTTTGAACTCGCGAATGTATTTCTACCAATGCGAGATCATTATTTTCGCCTTCGCCCGCGAAATTCAAATGTCATTATGATGCGTCACAATATATATATATATATATATATATATATATATATATATATATATATAATATATATATATATTCCATCAGCATTGAAATATTCCCATAACTTCGAATTATTAATATTAAAATATAGTTTTTTCTCCCTTGTATAAAATAATTAAGCTTTTCACTCTTTCCACACTCGTTAACTTAAAAACTAGGGAGAATTTATTTATTATACAGGTATAAGATAGTTGGAATGAATTAATACTTTCCTGAATGCAAACCAATCCTGTAATTAATTATTATCCTATTTTTAAGAGTAATTATTACATTACAGGATTAAGAGTTAATATTTCCATAAGGCGTACCTAGTCCATCATTATGGGGGCTTGTAATTCGGAGTACTAATTAAAATAAAATGTAAGTAATGCTTCAGTTTGGGGCCTCCACCCCCCTAATATTTGGAATGGAGTTTTCTACCTCAATTTTATTATAATTTACTAATATATAATAATGTTGCTGGAACCGTTTGTACCAAGTTTTTTGTCAAAATATCTTTAAAAAACTCTAATTTTCTCCCACACCGATTAACATTTTCTTTGGAAGCACGTTTTCAAAATTTATCGGCTCATCACAATTTAGGAACAAGATCACAAGACTGTTCTTTACATTTGATACCTCAGCACAGGATATGTCTATACTCTGAATCTTACACAATATCTATGACTAGAGCATGGAACTCACTTCCCAGTCATGTCAGGGACTGTCAATCGCTATCATTATTTAAATACAAATTAACTGATATTTTAAGTTCGACGCAATGAAAACATTAACTGCATAACAACAATATAGAGCATTCCATTAATAATCATCTAGGAAGCTACTTACTTTATTTCATATTATTTTAATTTTATTATATTCTATGTTTTTGTTAGTATTAGCTAGTATTAGATTACATCATCATTGTATTTTGTTTAGTCTGTATTTTAATATCTTAAAATTGTAATATGTATGTAATTTTTGTATAATTCTGCTATTCGCTGGTTGAGTGGAAGAGATGGCCTTATGGCCTTAACTCTGCCAGCTAAAATAAATCATTATTATTATTATTATTATTATTATCTTCTTCTTCCTTCCAAGTATTAGGCCAAGGCCTGTTACGATCCTATAGAAAATTTTCCCTCCAGCGTTTCATAGGACGGCCCAGTGATCTTCGTCCTCTTGGTATATAATTATAAATAGCTTTGGGGATCCGATTTGAACTTATTCTTTCAAGATGGTGTTTCCAATTTAGTTGGTACTGTATTGTATTATTATTATTATTATTATTATTATTATTATTATTATTATTATTATTATTATTATTATTATTATTATTATTATTGTTATTATTATTATTGTTATTGTTACTATTGTTATTATTGTTATTATTACTATTGTTATTATTGTTATTATTGTTGTTATTATTATATTATTATTATTATTATTATTATTATCAAGGCAAATCTCTCCAATTTTAATTGTATAAGTAATTTCAGGGATTCATCTTCATAGGTGCTTGGATAAAAATTGTACTGTTTCATCGGTGTGTGAGTTTTTACAGACTTTTGACAAAAAAAGCTTAGTACGGATGGTTCCGGCAATATTATTATAGATTAGTAAATTATAATAAAATCTAGTTAGAAAACTCCATTCCAAATATTTGGGGCTATAGATGGAGCATAAATGACATTCAAATAAATAATTCGTAAAAAAAAAACATTCAAATTATAATATTTGTTATGTACTCACTTTTGTGCTGGCAGAGGCTAAGAGAACTGAACTAGTGAGATGATAGACGGATGTTAGTGGAACCAAGATTCCTGTTGATCAGAAGCATGACGAACCAAAGCAAACCTAAAACAACCATTTATTATCAATTACAATGGTGTTCACCATAAATTGTAAAGTTCAGTCAACTATTGTATTACACATAATCAACGAAATTCAAATGGCCAAACCAAAATGTTAAAACAGTCAATGCGTTTCGATGGCGATGCTTTCATTATCAAGACAAGTTATTGTCATTGTCAATAACTAGTCTTGATAATGGTAGCGTCACTATCGAAACGCGTTGACTGTTTTAACATTTCGGTTTCGTGATTTGGGTTTTGTTGATTATCTAATACATCAAAATTAATGTTTGTTTTGATGATCTTGAAGAAGATTTTTGGGCTGTAGGCCGTGGTCGTGAGGCTTGTAGTTCCCCGACGTTTCGCCAGAGACTGCGTCTGGCATCCATGATCTTCTTTAGATCATCATTGCAACTCCGGCCGTGAAAGTCTACGTGAATACATAATGTTTGTTTGTATGTATGTTTGTTTCTTCGTTTGTTCGTATTTTATGCGTTCATCCGATTGTGATGAGGATTTTTGCAAAATGTTTAGGAGATTCCCGGGATGAACATAGGCTATAAGAGAGTTGTGATACTCAACTCCTACACCCTTAAAACCACCCTTTGTAGTGAAAAAAAGTGATAAAAGTATTTTATGCTTAAATAGCTTACACTGCCTAACAAAATGGAATTTTTATTTTATTGTTTTGTATTTTAAATTACGCGTAAAGAAATGTGTCTAAAAAGTTAACCAGAGTGTCGTTATTTTCAGGAAGACTTGTTTAATTAGTGGCATGATTTTCATGCACATAACTTAAGAATAAGCTGAAAAAAAAATGTATGCCATATTTTAAACCAAATTGCAAGGAAATTAGTACCGGGTGCCCTTAAGGAATTTCGCGCGGTACATAGTTATTATAATCATTTCCTACTCAGGGTTAATATTTTCATTATGACTAGTAACCATGATTTTGTAGATACGAACAAAGCCTGCTAACAGGGATCGTTTCCCCAAGACCCTACGTTTACCTGCGCGAGCTTTGTAGGTCATGCATCTTCCTTAGTGAACTCACCTATAGGCCAGCGTCTTATCGCTTGCGCCACGGAGCCGTCTAAAAAATAAATAAATAAATATGTTATTCAAAGTACAGTTTACAATTTTATTTGAATTTTCATGATCCCATATAGAGATATTGTTCACTATTGTAACATGTTTATAGCAAGCGACAAGTTTACATTCAAAGTCTGTGAGTGTGAATTTCCTTAATTACAACACGCGACTGCAATAAAAGCAGAGCTTAATAAAACACTCAAGCAGACAATTCTGTTAGCTCAGACACGCTCAGTCTACCTAATTCAAATCCTTGGTATTTCTCTGAAGTGCGGGTCTCCAACATTCCTGTCAGCGCGCCAAACGTGGAAGAGACAGAAAGAGCTGCATTGAAAAAAACAATTATATACATATAGTTTCAAAGACCAAATGGAGAAATTTAAGCTAACGGAAGGGAAATTTTGGCTAATCTTTACAGACTGTGACGCGACTTTTTAATTCCTTCATAAACTGCTGTCAAAATTTATTCTTACGGTTTCATTTTTCATATTATTTTTTGCGCTATAGTGCCTTTTGCCGTACTTACAGCAGGGGCGACGATGATTGAAAGTTCAACTTCCTACATTTCGTGGTCGCCAACCTAAATAACTAACTTGTAACAAAATAACTATAATTAATTTATCCTCAAGGCAGCCCTTGAGGAAGTCAGACGCAGTCTCTGGCGAAACTTCGGGGAACTTCAAGTCTCGAGACCACGGCCTACAGCCCGAAAATCTTCAAGATCATCATAGTTTGTTGGCTTGTTTTATACTTACTACACAGGTTTCGGACCCATGTATTAAAATGATTTGTAACAGAACTTAAAATATAGTTTTCTTCGTTCTGTGAATTATATAATATTTTATTTATTTATTTATTTATTTATTTTTATTAAAGAAAGGGGAGAAAATTCGCATATAAATATTTTGGTATATCTATGACGACCTGAATATTCACACTGGCTATGTTAAATAGACGTTGAGATTCTGGAGAATGAGAAAGTAATGGAGAGCCATTAGCAGATAATGTCGTAACTAATTGATATGAAGAACAATGCATGAGGATCAAGTGCCAGCAATATTGTCTTTTCTCCCCCTGCATTACATATTGTGACGTCATGCAAATTCACATTAAAAATACGAACACGTGTAAATGGCCACGTGCATCTACTCAGGGCTAAATTTCCGGAATCTCTCGCAGAACCAAGTCCTGAGATTATTACCAGTATTAGGGGGAGAAATTTTAATTATACATGAGCTATCCCCATGGAAATTAGGAGTTTAGATTTACTAATCTTCTCTAAATTTTCAATTATAAAATTTTCTACTAACATAGTGATTATTTTTACTCTACTTGACGATTTTTAGCAGTAAGCAGAAAAAAATTATATTAAGTAATGCCACGAGTCATTTCCAATTTTTCTTGAGGATTTGAAAATCAAGAGTGTATTTGTTGGACTATTTAACGAATAAAATTAAGCTGTTTACTCAAAACTCTATATTTAAATATAGTTATTTTAAAATATTTAATGTAAATGACGATGTTTGAAAACAAATGGGAAATGTTTGGTTAGTTTCCTTTGTTCATCTACTGCAACTAGATCATCTTATTTACTGCCAAATATGATCGCAATATTGTAAGAATGAACCCTTATGGAGCAAAAATGAAACACATCAAACTGTGTATTATAACCAATTTTATACGTTATTACTTATTTAGTCCACCGCTGTGGTCTCGAGGTAGCGTGCTGCTTTGTCACGCAGCGGGCCCGGGTTCGATCCCCGGTCGGGACAATTTGTAGGTGAGGTTTTTATCGGGGCTTTTCCTCACCTGTAAGACAAATGTCAGGAAAACTTTAAGGCTCAAACGGTCCCCGAAATCATATGACCATCATCATCATAATCATCCTTCACCGGTGCGGAAAGCAACGGGAAGCTACCACACCTACAATTCCCTAGTAAAGCTGCAAGCATAGCATGAAAATGCTATGATTGTAGTGAAGGACCTGCCTTCGGGCAGAATTACCATGGATGGATGGATGGATGGATCGTTAACTGCTTTCGGTGTGGTTCTGACATCCTACTAACTAAAGATCCACGAGACCCGCTACTGTGTATATGAACAGTGTGTGGTTCAAAGTTCCTGCTCCCTCTTATGGGCGGCCTGTGGGAAATGTAATTCCTATAAAATGAGGAAGGTTAAGGCAATAAAGAAGAATACAGAAGAAAGTACAGACCAACCAGCCGTCGATAGTAACAATTCCACATGAAATAAAACAATATAAAATTTCTAGTAACCACCTCATAAAATACATTGTGACATGTAAAAATGGCGTTTGAATTTCGTAATCATGTCTGAAGAAGGTACAAAGTACCGAAACAGCTGTTACTAATTTATATTTTAATAAATATGAAAATAACGCAAAACTTTAAGTTTATTTTTATTTAATTAAATGGGTTATGGATTTTCATCGAGTAAACACCAATTCAATTGATTACTTATTAAATGTGATTTGTCAATTTAGTAAAAATGAATGTAAGTGACTGTATAATTTTCAAACGAGACAATTTTCGTGCAGAACTTTCAACCAGAAAAATACCTATTACAATAAGGTAGGTCAACTCCAGATTTAAAAGAAAAAATTACAAGGCATTTTAGTATGATACTATTTGTAAACTGAATAATTTGGAATAAAAGTTTGAATAAATTATACATCACATTTTAGTTATACAGCTGCGGTAATTGCTCTGACCACCGCACGCCACTGAGCCGGTCAATTGTGTTTTGGCAGCGAAAATAAATTTTAGTGAGCGGACTCATCAGAGACTGAAATTAATTGTGGAACGCACAAACTCTGAATCAAGATTAATATTGTTAGTGTCAATTGTGATTAACAGTTTATGGTGATCTTGAAGAAGATTTGCGGGCTGTTGGCCGTGCTCTTGAGGATTGTAGTTCCCCGAGGTTTCGCTAGAGACTGCGTCCGGCATCCTCAAAGGTTGTCTTGAGACCCTTGACGATGCCGGACGCAGAGTCTCTGGCGAAACGTCGGGGAACTTCAAGCCTCAAGACCACGGCCAACAGCCCGCAAATCTTCTTCAAGATCATCTACTAACTCCGAACGTGAAACCCTAAGTTTACTGATAACCCTGGTCAACATGATTTTTGTATCATGAGTACCAATAGTTGTACTTAATGCAGTTTTTTATCGTGTTTTCAAATGTGTATTCGGAATTTCTCCATCACCCACAGTTTTTTTATTTCAATTTCAATTAATGGATTTAAATAATTAGTTTTTAATAAACGTATTTTCGTCCATTTGTCCATTGTAAAATATAACCAAATGAGCTAACTCAAATGATTTCAGCTATTGAAAAGAAATAGCAAGGCAAATGGAATCCTAATATGCTGGCCGATTATTGTTGGACCGTCAAGAGGAATGCTCCACAGGCGAAATATAGTAGAAAATCGTCATCTCTTACTTTTTAGGTGAGTCCGAATGTTCGAATATTGTGTAGTTACGAAAGTGGATAATATTTAAAATGTTTGAAATTATAAATTCCTGTCTCTCGGAAACCTTCCGTGATGGAGAAAAACCGACAGCATATTTGAATTCAGGAGAAAAATACTATCAGAATCAATATTTTTCATTCTGAGAAAAGAAAATATTTTATTTTTTGTTGCTCAGTGTAATTTGTAGAATTAAATAAAGTATTACTCGTCTTCTGTGTGTAATTATTTACTACGTGAAGACGAACTGCTGGTAATCTGCGTCAGTATATTTAGATTTTAGATTTTTTGTGAAAAAAAAAAACTTCTATCAGTGATGGATGTTTCATTAAATTTACCGTTCCCTGCCTCCTCATATGTTTAAAATACTTCCCGTATACATTTTGTTTTCCCTCTAATACATTTTTTTTTGTATTTGCTAGGGATCAGGTACATTGTTTACATATTCGAAATTCATAACGCAATTTAGTAAATAATTAGCATATTAATTAACTCATATGAGGTCATATGTTTAATAAAACAAATGTCCTCTGCTTATATTAAACATGCTTTAGCATGTTCATTTCCCTCATGGCTCTCGACATCAAATGGAATACTAATAATGTTATAGGCCTATATGTGTGTTGTATTGTAAATTTTCGCGGATATACGTATTATAAGTTTCTTTATTATATATATATATATGTGTGTGTGTGTGTGTATTTGTCTGTGTGTGTCTGTGTGTCTGTCTGTGTGTGTGTGTCTGTGTGTGTGTCTGTGTGTGTATGTCTGTGTGTGTATGTCTGTGTGTGTATGTCTGTGTGTGGCTGTGTGTGTGTCTGTGTGTGTATGTCTGTGTGTGTATGTCTGTGTCTGTGTGTGTCTCTCTGTGTATGTCTCTGTGTGTGTGTCTCTGTGTGTGTGTGTCTCTGTGTGTGTGTGTCTGTGTGTGTGTGTCTCTGTGTGTGTGTGTGCCTCTGTGTGTGTGTGTCTCTCTGTGTGTGTGTGTGTCTCTGTGTGTGTGTCTCTCTGTGTGTGTGGTGTCTCTGTGTGTGTGTGTGTCTCTGTGTGTGTGTGTGTCTCTGTGTGTGTGTGTCTCTGTGTGTGTCTCTGTGTGTCTCGTGTGTGTGTGTGTGTGTGTGTGAGTCTCTGTGTGTGTGTCTGTGTGTGTATGTGTGTTTGTGTCTCTGTGTGTGTGTCTCTCTGTGTGTGTCTCTCTATCTGTGTGTGTCTCTGTGTGTGTGTGTGTTCTCTGTGTGTGTGTGTCTCTGTGTGTGTGTGTGTCTCTGTGTGTGTGTCTCTGTGTGTGTGTGTCTCTGGGGTGGAGGGTATGCTGTGCTGTGTGTGTGTGTGTCTATGGGTGTGTGTTATCTGTGTGTGTGTCTCTACGTGTGTGGTGTCTCTGGTGTGATGTGTCTCTGTGTGTGTGCGTGCGCGTGCGTGCGTGTGTGTGTGATGTTATATTATAGGATGTAACATATCCTATCAAGGCGAGAATGAAAAAAAAAACTCCTGGCGCGACAAGCCTAGAAAGCCCTTAACCTACCAACCGGCTGCTGGAATCCATCCACATGTGTCAGTCACAGAGGTAGATGATCAGCCAGTGTAGAGGTGACATGTGGTCAGCATGTCGAGTCTCCCAGCCGTTCTAGTTGGTTTTCTCAACCTTGAGCCGCTACTTATTGTAGCTACCCAAATGCCTCACGATGCTGGGTGGGCACCGGTCCCATAGTGGCCGAAATGCCATGAGAAAATGTATTCCCCCATGGAGACTCGAACCAGCGCAAGTCCCGTAACTCTGCTCTAAGGCTTCCTGCCTTAACCACTTGGCTACGGCGCGGGACAAGGCGAGAATGATCTTAATATGAAATTCACATTTTTTTAGAAATTGTATGCGCAAATTAATAATAATAATAATAATAATAATAATAATAATAATAATGTTTTATTTCAGCTGGCAGAGTTAAGGCCATAAGGCCTTCTCTTCCACTCAACCAGCGAATAGTAGAATTATACAAAAATTACATACTTATTACAATTTTAAGATATTATTAAAATGCAGACTAAACAAAATACAATGATGATGTGATCTAATACTAGCTAATACTAACAAAAACATAGAATATAATAAAATTAAAATAATATAAAATAAATTAAGTAGCTTCCTAGATCATTATTTATAGAATGTTGCATATAGTTGTTATGCAGTTAATGTTTTCATTGTGTCGAACTTAAGATATCAGTTAATTTGTATTTAAATAATGATAGCGATTGACAGTCCCTGACATGACTGGGAAGTGAGTTCAATGCTCCAGCCATAGATATTGTGTAAGATTCGGACTATAGACATGTCCTGTGTTGTGTAAATAGAATTTTAAAGCCACATCTTGTACAAGGGGGCAGAGGCTAATTGGGATTTCCGGATCTTTAATCTGGTCAAAACCGCTGATTGAACTGATATTTAACCGCTGGGGTGAATTTCGGTGAAGTTCGGAGGGTCTAACTTAGCCAAATCCACTCTCCTCACCTCCAAGTTTGGGCCCCTCGTGACCTTCTTAAGATCTTTTAAGATTTTAAGATGCAAAAGAGAGAGTGGGGTGTGGAAAGAACGGGAGTTGTAACCACACCTATATATCCGTAGTAAACTGCAAACATGGCATGATGAGCCTTTCCACGGTAAAAGACTCCGGACGCAAATTATCCCCCATTCGGATGTCCGGGAGGGGAATACTGCGGAAGGAGACATCATGCAGTCAAAACAACCGAAGAAAAGAAGACTAAGGATTGGAGCCTGGAAAGTGAGAACTCTTCTGCAAGCCGGGAAGCTGGAAAATTTGAAGGAAGATATGAGAAGAAACGTGGATGGGATAGGAATGTCAGAAGTGAGGTGGGAACAAAGTGGTGAATTAGTGAGTGATGAATTTAGAATGTTTTATTCCAGTGGTGATTCTAAAGGAAATCATGGTGTCGGTGTAGTATTAGGACCTCGTGTGAAAGAAAAGGTGATATCAGTGCGTTATGTGGATAATCGGATGATAATGGTGAGGTTGCATGGGAAAAAAGTGGACTTGGTGATAGTGAAAATTTACATGCCCCATAGTGGGTTAGCAGATGAAGAAGTGGAGGAAAGATATGCCAAGATAGAAGAGATCATTGCGAGAGAGAAGAAGGGGTCATGTGTTATTCTAATGGGTGACTGGAATGCTGTAGTTGGAGAAGGGCAAGATGGAAGTACAGTTGGAAGGTATGGAGTAGGAAAAATTAATGAGAGAGGCGAATCACTGGTGACTTTCTGTAAAATGAATTCAAGTATAATAGGAAATACAATGTTTTAAAAACATAAAAGAAGAAGATACACGTGGATAAGCCCTATGGACAACAAGCAATACCAGATCGACTACATATGATACAGAAAAGATTCCGAAATTGCTTGAAAAATACGAAAATCCTACCAGGAGCAGATATCAATTCAGACCATGTCTTATAATAAATAAGCGAAGTAAATATTTGCCTGAAGAAGATAAGAGAAGACGGGCAACAAAGAAGTTGACTTGGAGAAACTTAAAACTGAAGAGCAAAGGAGGAAATTCCAACAAAATTTTCAAGAGAAAGCCTCTACCTTGTAAATCCCATATGGCAATACCAAAGAACACTGGAGTCATATGAAAACCTCAATAAAGATAGCTTAAGAGGAAACAATAGGATACAAAAAGAGCAAGAATACTAAGAAACTTTGGGTCATATAAAAAATCTTGGATAAGATGGAAGAAAGAAGAAAATGGAAAAATAGCAATACAGAAGAAGCCAAAAGAAAATACATGAAACTAAACAACGAACATAGAAGAGAAACTGACAAGGCAAAGGAAGAATGGATGAAGCAGAAATGTGAAGAACTAGAGAATCTGGAGAGGAAAGGAAAATGTGATTTAATGTACCAGGAAGTTAAAAGCTTGGACTATGAAAAGAAGAGCAGGAAAACTATGTGGCTGATTGAGGACGAAAATAATGAAGAAATAAGAGACAAACAGGGAATTATGAATACATGGAAAAAATGTGTAGAAGAGCTATATGAGACAAGAAATCGTCCGGCTAACTTGGATGTAGAAAATGAAGAAGGCGTATCAGAAAATGAAAAAGGATTTTCAATTCTGAAGGAAGAAGTTGAACTAGCAATTAAGGAAATGAAAAATGGGAAAGCACCAGGGGTAGATAGAATCCCCATTGAATGGTTAAATGTCTGGGTGAAGGAAATAAATGAATTCTACTTGTATGTAATAAGATATATAAAGAAGGTGAATGGCCCGAAGAATTGATTGAGACAGTGTTAATACCAATACTGAAGAAAAATAATGCTAAAAAGTGTAAGGAGTTCAGGACTCTCAGCTTGATATCACACTCTGCAAAGATTCTCCTGCGAATACTGAATCGACGTTTACGGTCTTCGATAGAAAGTGAATTGGAAGAATAACAGTTTGGCTTCAGGGAGGGAAAGGGCACGAGACATGCAATTGGATTGATACGAACAACAGGACTAAGATGTATAGAAAAAGATAAAGAAGTTTATGCAGTATTTGTTGACCTGGTAAAGGCCTTTGACAGAATGAATTGGAATACACTCATGAGGATCTTGAAAAAAAATTGGCATGAACTGGAAGGAGAGGAGGCTCGTAAGTAATCTTTATATAACAGCAAATAAAAGTGAAGATAGAAGAATAAATGTCAGAGGGAAGAGAAATTGGTAGGTGGTTACGGCAAGGATGCCCTCCATCACCTACTCTTTTCGACATCTACCTGGTAGACCTAATGAAGAACTACTTCAGGAATACGAGAGGAGTAAACATGGGAGGAAGAAGAATTAAGTACACAATATTTGCTGATAATACGGCTTTGCTAGCAAAAGATGCAATGACCCTGAGGAACATGGAGCTAAATGACAAGTGCGAGGATTATGGGATGAAGATAAATATAAATAAGACGAAGGCCATGATTATAGGAAGAAAACCAAGGAAGATAAACATGAGGATTAAAAATGAGGCCATTGAGCAAGTGGAGAGCTTCAAATACTTGGGTTGCACTATCAGTAGTAACATGAACTGCGGCCAAGAAGTGAAGCAGAGGATAGCAATGACAAAATAAGCTTTTAACAAGAAGAGAAGCATTTTGTGCGGACCTTTGACAAAAGAATTATGGAAGAGGCTAGTGAAGTGCTTTGTGTGGGTGTAGCATTGTATGGTGCAGTGACTTGGACATTACGACGGAATGAGGAAAAGCGACTGGAAGCTTTTGAGATGTGGATATGGAGAAGGATGGAACGTATAAAATGGACAGACAAAATAAAAAATAAAGATATGCTAGACAGAGTTGGCGAAGGAAGAACAATGCTGGAACTCATAAGGAAGAGGGAAAAAAATTGGATTGGCCACTGGCTAAGAAGAAACTGCCTGTTGACGGATGCCCTAGAAGGAATGGTCAACGAAAAGAAAGTTAGAGACAGAATTACATCAGATTATAGACAATATTAAAATAAATGGTTTGTATGCGGATACAAAAAGAAAAGCTGAATTAAGGAAAGAGTGGAGAATGCTGAGTTTACAGTGAAAGACCTGATTTTGGGCAGAACACTATGTATACGTAAATCTTGTACAAAAACATTCAATGGTCAAATTATATAAAACTCTCGCCCACCCGACTTCCCTGTATAGAAGTGAAATCCGGGTTCTAAAAAAGCAAAAAATCGCCAGATTAAGAGCAGCAGAAATGGGATTCATGCGTTGAACTGGTGAATATAGTACTCTACTTTACTGTCAGAGGAATGAAGATACTTTAAAGGAATTCAACAAGCAACCTTTAGGAGAAAATATATCCACCTACAGAGACAGATGGCTACAACGTGTATCCTGAATGTTACCAACTAAGATCCCGAATGCAGTTCTTCGGTATTGCTCATGAGGATGACGATGACCTGAACGTCCACAAAAACAACATTTAGACCGTGTCTAGTTGAGACCGAAACAGATCAACATTGGCCTATATTCACGAATGGGGTATGATGATGATATATGTTATTCTCACATCAAATGTAATGACCCATAATGTTCCACCATTATGTGTGTCCCAGGTGCAGTTGGCTAGACATTAGATACTTTAGGAGAAATAGATTGAAGCGTTAGGCAGTCAATAATTTACAATAAGCTAGCTCTGTGTTTAATTATTCTCGGATCAACAAATTTAAACCCTGTTATGTTATCTCAGTAGACGATTATACACCAGAAAGAAGTTTGTATATTTATACTGCGGCTTAATATACTTAAACGTGTTTTAAATAGGCCTACTATAACCAACATTTTACCATCGAATGTGAAACTTCGATTTAAAAAAAAATAGTACGATTATCCTGCTCATTTTTTTTTAAAGAAGTCTATTATTAAAGACAACCGTAGCTTCTACTTCTTCTTCTTTGATTTAGGTCCATGATCTGTTCCATCCTGATTTAAGAGTCCCTTCATCACTTTTTTACACGCTTTATATTAGCTTGACCTGTATCTATCTATCTATGTAATGGAATCTTTCAACGCGATTTTCACCCACTTAAAATCATTGGATCAAATTGAAACTTTGTATACATGTAAAGGACATCTGACAATACAATAATTTCATATTGTGTTATCTAAAATCCTGGCCAGAACCATCAGAAAATAAAAAAGTGTCTTTGTATCTATGTAACGGAATCTTTGAACACTATTTTCACCCACTTGGAAACATTGGATCGACTTGAAACTTTGTATACTTCTAAAGGAATGGTGACGATAAAATAATTTCATATTTTGTTTCTAAAATCCTGGCCATAATCATCAGAAAATGAAAAAAATTAAAACTGGTATAATAGGTTGCAGACTTGTCGACTTTTTAGTCAATCGTTGTAAGAGCTCAGTTGGTAGAGCGGTGAACTGTAGTGATATATAATTTCAGTAATCTATAGTTCGCTGGTTCAAATCCGGCTAGGAGGATTTTTTTAGAAGAGTATTACCTTTAGCTCATACTACAATAGTATCGAATTTAAACATATTTACATTTTTATCTTATTCTGTAAAATATTAAAAGTAAAAAATAGAAAATGAATAATAGTTTAAAAAAACTAAAACAACACGCTTTATTAGAAAACCGAACTAAAAAATGAAAAATAATTTTAATTTCCAACATGCTTGGGATAAAATTAAAGTGGTCAACAAAAAAATCATCTCCAACACATCTAGAATAAAACTAGTGTTATCAACAAAAAGAAAATAATTTTACCATCAAAAGCTTGGGGTGCTCTATATCAATTAATATATTTGATAATAAACCGATATTGGTAAAAGTAAAGTCTCTAAAAAAAAACGTAAAAATCATAAAAAACACCCCACGCTTTTGATGGTAAAATTATTTTCTTTTTGTTGATAACTCTAGTTTTATTCTATATGTGTTGGAGATGATTTTTTGTTGACCACTTTAATTTTATCCCAAGCATGTTGGAAATTAAAATTATTTTTAATTTTTTTAGTTCGGTTTTCTAATAAAGCGTGTTGTTTTAGTTTTTTAGAACTATTATTTATTAGAATAATATATAATGATATTTTTATGCAACTGGTAAGTTCTACCTTGTGCTCGCTCAATATACTAAAGCATACTAAAAAGTTCGCGCTACTGGATTCGTCTGATCATGATTAAAAAACACGCTATTTCAGAATTTTTTAAAAGCTTCGATTACAAGTAGGAGCAATGTCTATGTCAATCTCAAGATTCGAAAGAACTGGAGGGAGTTGGCAATGGATAGAGAAGAAAGGAAGAAGGTCATAAAGGAGGTGCCCATTCGGGCTATAACAACAAATAATAATAATAATAATAATAATAATAATAATAATAATAATAATAATCTATCTATCTATCTTCGGGTTTTTACAGCTGCTGCCGTCTTCCCGTGCCAAACCTCCAAAGCCTATGGTCTTGGGCATCTTCGATGCTTAGCCCTCTAGCTTGCATTACTGTCTTCATGTTTTCCTTCTATGTTAACCTTGGTCTCCCTCTTTTCTTCTTTCTGTTCGGATGCCATTCATATAGTTGCTTTGGCCATCGCTCATCTTCCATTCTTAAGACATGTCCTAACCACTTTAATTCCTTCTCCTCAATCTTTCAATTATGCTTTCTTCTGCTTCCATTATGTTTCTAATTTCCTTATTTGTGACATGTTCTAATCTAGACTTTCTGGCACTTCTCCGTAAATAATCCATTTCTAGAGCTATTAGTCTATTCTTGTAGTACTTATTGATTGTCCATACCTCACTTCCATACATTGCAACAGATTCCACCAATGTTTTACCAATATATTTTTTGTGTCTTTCCAAATATGCTTATCCCACCATATGGAATTTATGATAATAATAATAATAATAATAATAATAATAATAATAATAATAATAATAATAATAATAATAATAATGAGAAGAAGAAGAATAATCTCAGGAATCTATACTGGCGATTTAAAACTGATCGATGTTGGTTAATTTTTGCAATGAATAAAAAAATCGTGAGTATGAGTGTCCTCGTGTATGGTCCCCTGTCTTAGATTATGGAACAAATTTGATTATCAAGGCTGAAACAAGAGATATTCGATGCCCAGCTTTGAATTTTGATGTTATATGACCTTAGTTGTTACCGAATTTATTCAACATGAAGTGCGGACCATTTTGTTTTTAGTGTGGGAGCAGATAAATCAAGCAGACAATAAGCAAGTGGCAAAAACACAAAACGATTTACTCCTTAACAGATCAATTCAATTACATGCTGTACATCTGCGCATTTACCACGGCGCTTGAGGAAGACAGACGGCAGACAGAAAGGCAGACAGGGTTATAGACAGACAGTTTATTGCTAGAAATGCAAACACATGTATATGTCATTGAGACATTTTGCACAGTTTTTCAGCCCAATTAACAAAATGTTTCAAAGTACTAAAATGCAATGCTCTTATGGACTTAAGTAAACAAACTATTTTACTGACATAGGCTAATAAGAAAAGTTATATTGATTGGTGGAGTAGAAAATCTAAGATTATAAATAATTTCCGACATACAATAGTACATCTGACATACAAAACTAAACTCCATGGCGTGACAGGCCAAGAACGCTCTTGGCCTACCATCCGGCTGCTGGCCTCACATCCAAATCTGTTAATCATAGGGGTAGACGATCATTCAGTCAGTGTAGGGGTGACAAGTGGTCAGTATGTCAGGTCCCCAGCCGGTATAGTTGATTTTCTTAACCTGGAGACGCTACTTATTGTACTTAATTACTCACTCACCTGCACTATCGAACCCGTAAGTTCATGGCCGTGCGGACATAAGCTCTCCATACATCCCTATCCTGATCCAATGCTTTCCAATCATTCCCTGTATAATCTACTTCCCTCAAATCATAGTTAATGTAATTCTCCCACCTCTCTCTTGGTCTACCAATAGGGCGTTTTCCCTCTGGTTTTCCTACAAGAAGCTTCTATGCACATCTTTCATTCCCCATACGCGCAACATGTCCTGCCCATCGCATTCTACGAGACTTAACTGTTTTTATTATATCTGGCTTCCTATAAAGATCATGTAGTTCATTGTTATGTAGTCTTTTCCATTCACATGTCTGTTCATCTCTGTTTGGTCCAAAAATGTTCCTAAGTACTTTATTCTTAAATACCCGTAATCTCCTTTCCTCCCTTAAGGTAAGAGTCAATGTTTCGCACCCATATAATATAACCCGCTACTTATTGTAGCTACCTAAAATCCTCGCGATGCTGGGTGGACACCGTTCCCATACTGGCGCCGAAATTATATGAGAAAAATTAATTTACGAACACATCGCGGTGAACGTATAAATAGAACAGACAGTGGACAGAATTGTCAGTCTCAAGACAACCCTTGAGGATGCCAGACGCAGTCTCTGGCGAAACGTCGGGGAACTAGAAGCCTCACGACCACGGCCAACAGCCCGAAAATCTTCATCAACATCATCATTACAAGTGTCTGTTCACAGCCTCTGGTGAGCAACACCTCACCTACTGCACGTGGTGAACCTGCTAAACCGAGTAAGCCAACTTGAGGTTGGGTAACCAATCCCAGCGGATGATTGTATCGGTGAACAAAAGGAAAGAGGGGGTCCTGCTGCCTTGTAGGCTAATTACCGTGGAAACAGAAAGGGTAAGAGACCAACACTCCGACAAAGATGGAGGCGGGCAAATGAGGGTCCATCTATCATTCCATCCATCCAATGGCTGATTGGCTCAAATTCGAGCTTTGGCTTCCCTAACTTCTGCCTCCAATAATTTCTATTTTGCGCAGCAAGCCTCCAGTTGCAACACGTAAGTAGGTTTGCAGCATCTTCCTTAATACCATCTTCCCATCTTTTTTTTTTTCAATTTTCTAACTCGTCTATTCCCTATAATGCTTGTTGTAAGCACCTTTTTGGTACTCGGTCTGATGTTTTTTATATATATTATTTTTTCTTACTAATACATTCTTCCTAATCGATTTAGTTACAATAAATGCCACTCCAAATTATCTTTTCCACCTTGCTTCCCACTATGTAATATAGTGTGTGCGGGGGCAAGCCGTAGCGTAGTGGTTAAGGCACTGAGCTACAAGCCGGAGGGTCGAGGGTTCAAGTCCCGTTGGGGTCAGGATTTTTAAACTGACCCAAACCTTCTGGCAGCACTATTGCCCTGGGGTCGACTCAGCCTCTAACGGAAATGAAGTACCAGACGCTTGTTCTGGGGGTAAAGGCGGCCGTCACGCAGGGCTGACAACCCGGCTGACATAAAGTGCCGATTGTCTAGAAAAAGTGGGAGCCTTAACCTCCTACTACCCCAAGGGCCTCCGGGTCTGTTGTGGGATCACTTTAAAAAAAAATATAGTGTGTGTTTTACTATCATATATGTCATTACCCATCCACTTTGTCTCTTGTATAGCTGTTATTTGTATATTATATCGGCGTAATTGATATAGGAGAGATGTTAGGATTCCAGTTTTATAAAGGGTTCTAACATTCCACATGCCTATTCGTAAGTCCATTTCCTTTTGCTTTGGTCGTCGTTGTTGTAGACCATCATTCGGAGGCATGTTGGGTTTCTGAACGTATTGTTTTTACGGGTGGGGATGTCAATCCCACACCCAACTTCCGTCAATCCTGGGGGAGTTGATGATTTTTTGTTGGAGTTTTCTCCCTTAGCTGGATGTCCCAATTTTTAAGCGTCAGGAACTCGCTTTTACGCCCCTGCACTTCTTAGTATTAACCAGGAGCCACAACGAGGATATAGTGCATTGGGCTGGGCAGGTATAATGGCATTTCTCAGGTTTTAAAGAGGGTTGGAAATCCCTAGAGATAGCCGGAAGTTGTTGTTCACCATCGAACAATTCCCATGTAGTCGCCGGAGACGCTTCCATAAAAATGGATGTTTCCTGACGGACATAGAGGGAAAAAAAATGTTTGAGAAGTGACACAATTTCCAATACATGGTGGTGGTGGTGGTGGTGGTGGTGGTGGTGGTGTTACACCCACCACTCCTGAGATCATATATTGCCCCTTCGACTCCCGATGAGGGTACATAGCTGTAGTGAAAGAAACTCATCTAGAGGAAGTCTCCTTGATAAAAAAAACGAAGATCTGCCCAGCAAGTCATGTGAGGGTACAATTTCAGCCCAGAATATCAATAGGGTATATTGCCTCGGAATGGAGTTCATTCCACTAAGATACAATTGAGGCAATAAATTGAAGAGAACAGGCATATTGTCTACATTGGATGGAAGAAAAGAAGACTTTTATTTTTAGTAAGGAACATCTGCGCGGCCGAGAACGAATAGGACACACTGTATTTGAATCATTAAATCTTATCACAAATAACCACTCTCCATTATTATAAAAAAATACGATTATATAACGTGCACATAAAATACCAATGAAAAATTCTTGCACTTGAGTGAATATACACATCTAGAGTAATATGGGTCTAAGTAAAAGAGAAACTCATGTAACCCACAGATGTCACGCCTGGATGAATTAAAATAAATTGGACTCTCAGAAACAGAAACAAAATTAGATCGTCAGTTCCAGGTCTCCAACTTAATTATCAAGAGTTAAAAATTGTTTTTTTTATATAAAATGCAGCACGGAATACTTATTTTAAGGTAAAATATGACGCAATAGTAACAAATAACGATCGCGATAGTAAAGTTAAACATTCGAAAGATCCTTAGTTCAGTCTGTATTAGCTATAGCTAGTACGCTGCTACGCCTAAATAAATCATAATGTGTTTTTACCTTTAGTTTAATAAGTAAAAGGAATATATATATATATATATATATATATATATATATATATATATATATATATATCCATAGTAATTCTGCCCGAAGGCAGATCCTTCACTGCAATCATAGCATTTCCTTGCTATGCTTGCAGCTTTACTAGGGAATTGTAGGTGTGGTAGCTTCCCGTTGCTTTCCACACCGGTGAAGGATGATGGTGATAATGATAAGGTTGATGATGATGATGGCCATATGATTTCGGGGACCGTTTGGGCCTTAAAGTTTTCCTGACATTTGTCTTGCAGGTGAGGAAAAACCCCGATAAAAACCTCACCCAGAAAAACTGCCCCGACGCAGCGGGCCCGGGTTCGATCCCCGGTCGGGGCAGTTTTTCTGGGTGAGGTTTTTATCGGGGTTTTTCCTCACCTGTAAGACAAATGTCAGGGAAACTTTAAGGCCCAAACGGTCCCCGAAATCATATGGCCATCATCATCATCATCCTTCACCGGTGTGGAAAGCAACGGGAAGCTACCACACCTACACAATTCCCTAGTAAAGCTGCAAGCATAGCATGAAAATGCTATGATTGCAGTGAAGGACCTGCCTTCGGGCAGAATTACAATGGATGGATATATATATACATCATAATTATTTTTAGATACCCCGTTTTTTTACCTTTCGTTGAATAAGTAAAAGGAATATATATATATATATATATATATAACCACATGGCCTAAAACGAATTTGTTCATGATGATGATGATGATGATGATATATATATATATATATCATAATTAATTTTAGATACCCCGTGCTTTTTACCCGGCGTTGGCCGCAAATCTACGTAGTCCGACGTACTTTGCATAAATAACTGAAAGACTAAATTCATTATTTTGAGTTATTCGTAAAAGAATACCCGCTGTGCGCTGCTATGCTTTCCCGGGAATCTACTTATCCCGACCTTCTTGGCATCAATGAAAGACAAAAATGGCTATTGTGACTTATCTGTAAAAGATAAACATATGCTGTCGCGGACTTTTTTGTAGAATCGTTTTTAGATATTCAATTCTCTTATACATTAATTTTGTGTATTTGTTATGGTTTAGGCACCGTAAGTCATTTAAGCGTCAAAAAAGGGACCTTTTTTCACGTTTTAAGGATGTAGGAGTTGAGTATCACAACCTCTCTTACAGCCTATGTTCATCCTGGGAATTGCTGAACATGTTGCAAAAAAAAAATCTCATCACAATCGGACCAACGGTATGGCAGCATATAAAATGCGAACAAACAAACAAGCATTTTTATATATTACATTTGTTCAGGTTAAAATCAATTTTCTTCATTTTAGCAAATTCCGAAGGAATGTAGGGACTAATGAGGTTGCGCCATGAAAATATGTGTTTTAAATTTTTATTGATCTTAATACTAAACATAGAAAATGACGATGAAAAAAATAATATGCGGAAACAATGTTACCAATTCTTGTTGCATAACATTACTATCATTATCATCATCACTGGCGCAACAACTCATTCCTGAGACCTGGCCTCCTCAAGGAGCCTCCACCAATTAGCTCGGTCCAGTGCAATAGGCATGTGATATGGTTGAAAAGTGTTTTAAGATAGGTACATTATATTGGAAAATAAACTTTTACATACATTAAATATTTGGAAAAAGTCGGTTTTATGTCTCTCAGGAATTCTTCTAAGTTCCACAGAATCGCAGCGCGCATGCGCGAGTTGCTGTAATGGTTAATATAGACTCCGGTAGTCGGCGTTACCAACTTTGGGAATAAATTTCCAAATGCAAAAAAAAAATGGACGTTAACTAACTTGCCATTTCCTAACATAAGAAAACAATTTACATGCGTACTATTTAATAAACTATAAACTAATTTTACGTACACTAACACTAAATATGGTTTTAAATTATTTTCAAATGGTGGCAACGTTGGAACAACATGGAAAAGTAGCAAGCAAGTAATGTATCCACGATCATGTTTTACGTAAATATATAAATATAAAATATTGTGAAGAAAGCTTGAAGATCATTGCAAAATGTTTAAAACAGTACAAAACGTGTTTACAAGTGTTTAGTGTATCAGTGGCATAAGAATGTAAGTGTAGAAATGTGAGAGACATAAAACCGACCACATCCAAATATTTGTACGGGTTTACATATTATTATTTTAAAGAAAACTATTATTTCTAAATGATAGTTAAGATGGGCAATGCTTAGGGGGCTTCATTAAACTATACAATGTATTTTAAGAGAAATGGTAAATAAAGTAAAGTGATCCCACAACAGGCCCGGAGGCCCTTGCGGGTAGTAGGAGGTTAAGGCTCCCACTTTTTCTAGACAATCGGCACTTTACGTCAGCCGGGTTGTCAGCCCTGCGTGACGGCCGCCTTTACCCCCAGAACAAGCGTCTGGTACTCATTTCAGTTAGAGGCTGAGTCGACCCCAGGGTCATAGTGCCGCCAGAGGGTAAAAGTAAAGTGATCCCACAACAGGCCTCAGGAGGCCCTTGGGGTAGTAGGAGGTTAAGGCTCCCACTTTTTCTAGACAATCGGCACTCTACGTCAGCCGGGTTATCGGCCCTGCGTGACGGCCGCCTTTACCCCAGAACAAGCGTCTGGTACTCATTTCTGTTAGAGGCTGAGTCGACCCCAGAGTCATAGTGCCGCCGGAAGGTTTGGGTCAGTTTAAAAATCCTGACCCTAACGGGACTTGAACCCTCGACCTTCCGGCTTGTAGCGCAGTGCCTTAACCACTACGCTACGGCATGAGAAAACCACATTGGGATTATACTTTTTTTGTATCTTTGAAATTATATAAGTATATGTGTGATTTTCTCTAATAAAATATTTTAAAGGACCCTTCAGAATTTGAAATATATCAATTTTTTACTAGTAGAATGCATGGTAAGT
Source organism: Diploptera punctata (assembly GCA_030220185.1). Taxonomy (NCBI): domain Eukaryota; kingdom Metazoa; phylum Arthropoda; class Insecta; order Blattodea; family Blaberidae; genus Diploptera; species Diploptera punctata. Next base: position 5,035,899 of record JASPKZ010000037.1, on the reverse strand, counting down.
TTCCTTTGAGGTATTAGTTCACAGTAATATAATGTACGGTTAAAAACTATAAAATAGTTATTTCAAAACTCTGTAGGCCTTTCGGGACTAGTCCCATCATCAGCAGAATGCATTAGGTCCGTACTTGTTGACCCTCAAGTCAGTGCTTCAACAAGGGTTAACAAGTACGGACCTAATGCATTACGCTGGTTATGGGACTAGTCCCGAAAGGCCTACAGAGTTTTAAAATGACTTAAGTTGAGGAAACGGACCTACAAGGTAACAAATTTATAGTTTTAACCGTATATTATATTACTATCATTTTTTTTTTAGTTTTCTTTTTATATAGTGAACTTTTTTCCTCAACATAACCTATTCAATAATCCTATATGTTTTATATTCTGAATCTTCGCACATGTCCTGTTAGTATCCAGTGTAATTAATTTAAAAGAAAGGTTTTAAAAGACTCGGTGATAATCTCGCTGTGAGAGAGAAGAATTAACAGAATCCCGATGAAGGCAGACAAGGCACGGACCTGCGGTTAAAGGCGAGATTAATTCCTCCAGCTTCTACTAATTCCAAATAATAATGCAATGCTACCAGAACGATTCACAAAATGTATTCTCAGAAGGATTACAGATATGTAACATTACAGACTCAGTTCTACTACTAAAACATTCAACAATTTATATACACATCAACATAATTTCTTATGGAGCGTATAAAATGGACAAACAAAATAAGAAAATAAAGTTATGCTAGACAGAGTGGGTGAAGGAAAAACAATGCTGGAACTCATAAAGAAGAGGAAAAGAAATTGGATTGGCCACTGGCTAAAGAAGAAACTGTCTGCTGACGGATGTCCTAGAAGGAATGGTCAATGAAAAGAATCAATACTAGTCATCATCATCATCATCATCATCATCACTCCAGGGATTAGGCAATTGCCCGTTCCGACTTGATAATGCATCAGCCCAACGTCTTCTAGGTCTTCCAACATCACGTCTTCCTCTTGCTTGATAATTTCTGGCTAACAATGGATATCTCTCCTTACTCATTCCATCCATGTGATCAATCCATTTCTGTCTGTAATTCGTGACTTTATCCAATAAAGGATGTACTTTCAATTCTTCTCTTATATCCTCATTTCTTATTCTATCAAGTCTTGTACATCCTTTTACTTGTCTTAGGAACCGCATCTCTGCCGTCTGTATTCTATCCTTCTGTCTTTTCACCGGAGCCCAAGTTTCACATCCATACAATATTGTGGGAACCGCCATAACATTATACATTTTTATCTTGGTTTCTTTTCTAATTTTATTTTTGAATGTTCTCTGTATTGTTCCACACACCGTCTAAAATGTATTTATTTTGGAGTCAATATCTCTTTCCACATTGTAGCCAACATCACAGCCCAAATATTTGAAACTAGACACCTGTTCTATACTTTGATTTTCTAAAATAATTTTGGTTCTCACTGGATCTCTTCCTCTAAAAGCCATGGTCTTCGTTTTCCTTACAGAAATCTTTAGATCGTATAATTTACATATTTCATGTAATGCATGCATTGATTTCTGTAAGTCGTCTTCATTTTTCTGTATTATGATTACATCGTCAGCAAATAGAAGATTATTTATGCACATTTTATTATCCATTCTTATTCCTGGATTTACTAAAACTTTCCATTTATTAAAAACATCAATACTAGTAAAATTAAAAAACAAGTCAGTTGCTGCTACAAACAGTTGGAGTATACATCACCGTACACAACAACAGCGAGTAGCGGAAGCTCAACCTGCAGAAGATGGAAGATAACTTCCGAAATCGCTCCAGTTAATTTTATATACAAGATTTTAACAAAGTTGAGGACGACGGCACCTACCAACAGGTACAATTTAATTTTTAACTTTCACCAATAGAAAGAAGGCAAATAAAGACGTCAGATGATAGACAATATTAAAATAAAAGATCTGTATGCTGATATAAAAAAGATGACTGAGTTAAGGAAATTAAAATATAAAATTATGGAATATTCACCTGAAAGGTCCGTCTCCTCAACTTAATTAATTTGTTTAACTGTAGCGCTTTCGGGACTTGTCCCATCATCGGCAGGATGTTAAATAATTAATTAATCAAGTTGAGGAGAGACGGACCTTTCAGGTGAATATTCCATAATTTTATATTTTAATTTTGAATAATACCTCAACGGAACACATAATGAATCTTATAAATTAGAGTTAAGGAAAAAGTGAAGAATGCTGAGTTTGCAGTAAAAAATCTGCTCTTGGGAAACACTATGTACTATGTATGTAGATCGATATAATTATCGCATATTAAGAAGGATTCCTTTACATTACAGTATATACTCTGTACTTCTATGATTTTAATCGCCTGATACTAGATATGTATCCAAAATGAAAATGGAATTTACTTGCAAACTGTAGAAAATTGGAATTAAGCTCTAATGTATTCAATTTATTCTAATATACAGTATCAAAATATCAGTCATAAACAACGACCTTATAACAAAGGACCAAATAATCCATGTCCCTTATTAAAAGGTATAAAAACCTCTATCTAATTTCGTGACAAATGTAACTCGTCGAAAACCTATCTTGAAATTCCTCCCAGAGAATCGTTGTGATATAGCAAGGTCGTATTCAACAAATATCTGCTATTTAACTACAGGACACAGACATTGAAGCCAGAATCCAGTAACGGTAACCCAATGTACAGTGCAAATTGTCTCCCTGCTTGAATAAAAGCTCAGTGGAGAGAAGTGGGGCAAGGTGCGGACGGCAGGTAGTGTGGGTTTTTATCCAATCTACCAATTCACGAGTTGTATTATTTCCCTGTAATTTGAATGAGAACTGACGCTGGATTTTAGCGCTTTGCAGTTAAAAATACAGGTACTTTTGGACACTGCCTTGGTACATCTCTGTAACAAAAAGCCAAGGTAGGTTTCGGCATGCATTAGTTGACAGTTCCTTTGTGAGATATAGAAAATTTATAATCACACAGGCGTTTAAAAAGAACTTGACAACGCGCAATATACGATAAATAGTAAAACTATATGCCTGGTAGTAATTTTACTATAGTCTCTCTGGTTTAACTTTACGAGAAATTTGTAGAATGAGACAACTGTACTCACCTCTCTCTCTCGCACCAGTGTTATCGGTTTTCTTCACCAGATGTTGATAGGGGTAAGAGGGGAGAGAAAAACTGACAACAGGGTGGGTTCTTTCTTTTGTATCTGGACTAAAGCCGTCAACGATCTACCCTTGTATCTCCATTTCTCTCTCTGCCAAGTTAAGCCAGCTATATAATAGTAATCCGCTTTAGTAATAGTAATAGTATATACATAGTTTGGCCATTGCTAGGCGATACATTTGAGTTCAAAATTGTTGTTGGATTTCAAATAAAATTACAACCCATTGCTACGAATGCATAGTTTGGTCGTTGCTAGGCGATACATTTGAGTTCAAAATTGTTGTTGTTTTTCAAATACAATTACAACCCATTGCTACGAATGCATAGTTTGGTCTTTACTAGGTGATATATTTGGGTTCAAAATTGTTGTATTTCAAATACAATTACAACCAATTGCTACGAATGCACAGTTTGGCCGTTGCTAGGCGATACATTTGAGTTCAACATTGTTGTTGGATTCCGAATACAATTGCAACCCATTGCTACGAATACATAATTAGGCCGTTGCTAGGCGATACATTTGGGTTCAAAAATTGTTGTTGGATTCCAAATACAATTGCAATCCATTGCTACAGATGCAAGATTGATTAACTATCTGCATCTGATAATCGTCACACGAATTGGATCACTTTTAACACCAGGCATCTCTGACTTGTGCGATATCTTCAATGTCATTCGATTATTCTTAATCGATATTAATATATTATGGCGTCATTATCTTGTTTAGTTGAAGATTCCTGATCAATTCCCTAGTTGCCTTCATGAGCTATATAAAAACTATGTTATATTGCTACGTTATTATTGATTAATAGAGTTATAAAGACATTGTATTTAATATTAAATTCATCGCTTCTCACTCAATGACAAATTAAATTGAAGACAAAAATATATGACTAAATCGGGATTTGAACCCAATATCTCTGACTCTGTACACCAGTGCTTTAACGATTTAAGCTATTAGGCACCACGATTTAAACATAGATTTTTCTCTTATACTAATACGATTCCCGTGCGCCAGGTAGCAGTGAACTTTTGTTCCACTAACACCATCTGGCGGTCTCTTAAAAAAGAGCACTTTAAAAATGGAAATCAACGCATTATATTTATAGCAAGTCAAGCAAATATTTGATATTTAATATAATATTATCACTTCTCACTCAATGACAAATTAAATTTTTTTATTGATATTGGATTCAAATCCCGATTTAGGCATATATTTTTCTCTTCAAATTTAATTAAGACATTGTATAATATAAACACTTTTACAATGTCAATAATAATATTTTAATACATCCGCCGCTGGTGATATCGAGGTAGCATGCTGCCTTGTCACGCAGCGAACCCGAATTCGATCATCAGTCGGAACAAATTTCACGGGTGAAATATTTTCGACGTTTTCCTTCACATATAAGACAAATTTCAGGAAACTTCAATGCTCAAACAGTCCCCAAACATCTCAACCCATCATTTATATCCACTATTATATTTGCCACATGAGAATAAATATATATTAAAACAAATTTAGAAAAATTGGACAGTATTAGACGGGAAACCACCAGGTTATTAACGAGTAAAAGAAAAGGGAATATTTGAGAAAGAATAATAACTATTTTTACAGTATACGAAACAAAAAATATCTGCTGTGAACAGTCATAAGTAATGTCACGAGTGAATTTATCTAGAGAATTTGAAAATCAAGAGTGGCATTTGTTAGGACTATTTAGCGAATAAAATTAAGCTGCTTACTCACAAATAATTATTTAACTACAGCTATTTTAAAATATTTACGTATATATTTAATGTAAACGGCGATGTTTGAAAACAAATGAGAAACGATTGATACGCTTCATTTGCTTCTTTTGTTCACTGCAACCATATCATAATATTATTTATTGCCAAAGGATCGCAATGTTGTAATAATGCACCCTAGTGGAGAAATGTATAACGAACGTTATAGGTATTAATTAATTTTATGTCCTATGATGTAATATGTCAATTATATTTTTCTGTAACGTCATTTCCTGGAAAATAATTCGTTTAAGAAAATGCAAACAGTTGTTTCCTTTTTTTTTTGTGGTATAATCAATTGTTACAAATGTTTTTATGTTAATTCCCGCATTCGGTATGTGTTGACATTTATGCACTATATATACAATCTGATAGCCGTATTTCTTGGAGCGTCAGTCACTGAAAAATAATGCTATGACCTATTCAGAAGGTTAAAAAGGAGGTGCTTTCTTTATTACGATAAACTTAGTTGGTAAATTTTAGGCGAAACACGACTGTGATTGGTTGTAAATAAAAAATCATTGAAACGTGATTGGTCATTGACTCCCATTTGGGGCATGAGTTAAACAGTCAATATAATTATTACAAATCATGAATCTGAATGATATTTCTCGCCTATTAAGAAACTTCAACAATAGTCTGTAGACTTATTACAAAGCATGAATGTGAATGAATACTATTTCTGGCCTATAAGAAACTTCATCAGCCACCTGCACATTTCAAACTGACGTGCTCTTGCCCTTTTGCATTTTAATTGCTTCATTATGAATCTTAGCATGATGTATTATGCATCATGCTACCATAATAAGCTCACTCATCTATTATATATGTGGCAAGACTCGACGTAAACATTTGGACGCCTGGAATCAACACATATTTATCCAAATTATTAACCCTTGAATTGTCAATATGGGCCAAACTTAAAAAAATACATTGCTTTAATTTATTAAAAACGAACTAATACCCGGCGTGCGCTGCTACCCCTAAATAAATGAAAATTAACGTGTTTTTACGTATGTTTAGTTGAATAAGTAAAAGCAAAAAAAATATATAAATTTATACCGGTATTATCCATCGCTGTGAAAGAGATTACAAGTATTTGAGAATAAAGTACTTAGGAAAAATGTTGGACCAAATAGAGATGAACAAACAGGTGAATGGAGAAGACTTCATAACAATGAACTACATGGTCTCTATAGGAAGCCAGATATAATAAGAACAGTTAAGTCTCGTAGACTGCAATGGGCAGGACATGTTGCACGTATGGGGAATGAAAGACTTGGATGGAAGCTTCTTGTAGGAAAGCCAGAGGGAAGACGCCCAGTTGGTAGACAAACAGTGAGCTGGGAGAATAACATTAACTATGATTTGAGGGAAGTAGATTATACAGGGAATGATTGGAGATAGGGATGTATGGAGAGCTTACGTCCGCGCGGCCATGAACCTACGGGTTCGATAGTGCCAGTGAGTGAGTAAGTAAGTATGTAAGTAAGTATTATCCATCGCTGGGGCACGCCGTAGCGTAGTGGTTAAGGCACTGAGCTACAAGCCGGAGGGTCGAGGGTTCAAGTCCCGTTGGGGTCAGGATTTTTAAACTGACCCAAACCCTCTGGCGGCACTATGGCCTTGGGGTCGACTCAGCCTCTAACGGAAATGAGTACCAGACGCCTGTTCTGGGGGTAAAGGCGGCCGTCACGCAGGGCTGACAACCCGGCTGACATCAAGTGCCGATTGTCTAGAAAAAGTGGGAGCCTTAACCTCCTACTACCCCAAGGGTCTCCTGAGGCCTGTTGTGGGATCACTTTACTTTTTTATTATCCATCGCTATGGTCTCGAGGTAGCGTACTGCCTTGTCACGCAGCGGGCCCGGGTTCGATTGCCGGTCGGGACAGGCTCCTGGATCAGGTTTTTTCGGGGTTTCTCCTCACCTGTAATACAAATGTCAGGAAGTTTAGGGCCCAACGGTCCCCGAAAATCATCCGGCCATCATCATCATCATATCCTTATCATTATCGTCATCCTTCATCGGTGCGGAAAGCAACGGGAAGCTACCACACCTATAATTCCCTAGTAAATCTGCAAAGCATATCATGAGAATGCTATGATTGCATTGAAAGACCTGCCCTCGGGCAGAATTACAATGGATGGAGGGATATCGGTATTATTTTTAGGTACCCTTGCTGATTACCCGGCGTTACCCGGAAATCTACTTATCCCTAAAAGAATAGGGTCTACCCACCGTGCGCTGTTACGCTTGCCCGGGAATCTACTTATCCCGATCTTCTAGGCATCAATGAACGACAAAAATGGTTATTGTGAGTTATCCGCAAAAGATAAACATACGGTATCGCGGACTTTTTGTACAGTTATTTTTAGATATTCAATTCTGTGTGCATTAATGTTGTCTGTTTGTTATGTTTAGGCAGCGTAAGCCATTTAAGGGTCCAAAAATCTACTTTTTTCACGTTTTTCATTACACAGAGTGATTTTTAAGGGTGTAGGAGTTTAGTATCACAACTCTCTTATAGCCTATGTTCATACCGGAAATCTCCTGAACATTTTACAATAAGCCCCATCACAATCGGATGAAGGGTATGGCAGCGCATAAAATACGAACAAACAAACATTCCTTTTTATATATAAGATTGTTTATAAATCAATGGAAAAACAAACAAGTATAAAGGACTTGAATTTTTGTCAAATTACACAATAATGTAGGATAATAACAGCTTAGAGTTCATATGATTCTGTTTTCATTATGGTCCGAAACGTTTAAATAACACTGGTCAACATGATTTTTGTCTCATGAGTAACAATAGTTGTACTTAATGCAGTTTTTTATCGTGTTTTCAAATATGTATTCGGAATTTCTCCATCACCCACAGTTTTTATTTTATTTCAATTTCAATTAATGGAATTAAATAATAATTTCTTTAATAAACCTAGATTTCTTTCCGGTAGCCGTGGTGCAGTGAACGATGAGCACGGGGAACACATTCATCAGGAGATTTCAGCTATGGAAAAGAGATATCAAGGCAAATGGAATCCTAATATGCTGGCCAATCATTGTTGGACCATCAAGAGGGATGCTCCACAGACGAAATATAGCAGAAAATCGTCATTCCTTACTTTCTAGGTTAGTCCGAATGTTCGAATATTGTGTAGTTACGAATGCAGAAAATATTAAAGTGTTTGAAATTATAAATTCCTGTCTCTCGGAAACCTTGCGTGATGGAGAGAAACCGATATCATATTTGAATTCAGGAGAAAAAATTATATCAGAATCACATATTTTTCTCTCTGAGACAAAATAAAGTTTAATGTATTCATGTAGACTTTCACGGCCGGAGTTGCTATGATGATCTTGAAGACCTAGAGCAATTATTTTAAGTTTGGAATTGGTACCGACCTTATGAAGGTCTTGACCCAGTATCTTTGTGTGCTTTTAATGAGGTGTTTTAATTTTAAATTGATAATAAGGAGAGTGTTCCTCTCTCTGTTTTTGTCTTAAGTGTCTTGTTTGTAGAAGTTTATTATTATGTGAGTGTATATGAGAATTTACTGTTTTAATAGAACATATATGCAAAATTATTTTTATCGACGAGGAATAGACATGAGTAGAAAGCATAAGTAATTCGGCCTCAGATTTCTTTAAGTGCTTTATGATGTGTTGTGAATTAAAGTGTGATGTGCATTGCAGTGTAGTGTGGATTTGTGTATTTCCTATGTCGTGTATTAGTCTGTTTTTGTGTGTTTGAATTATGTCTCTCTGTCTGCGTGCTAGGTGTTTAATGTGATCTGTTATGTAAGAGATTTCTGTGATATAATGTAGTATAGAGATCTGAGTTTGGCGGTCTGCATGGAGTATAATTCTTAGGGCTTTATTTTGAGCTATTTGTAAATTTTTAGTGTAAGAGGCTGCTGCATGTCCCCAGGCTGGACTGCATATGTCATGAGTGGTCTGATGAGAGCTTTATATAGTTTATTTTGTGTTTTAATGAAAGTGTGTATGATGTAAGTATAGGAAAGATGTGTGAAGTTCTGGTTTGCGCTTTAATTTTCAGTTGTTTGATGTGATGTTTAAATGTTAATTTTTTATCTAGTGTTACTCCTAAATATTTAACTGAGTCTGTGTATTCAATGTTTGTGTTGTTTATAGTAATGTAGGTGGATTTGGTCTTCTTCTTGTGAATGTGATGGCTTGTGTTTTCTCAGCATTTAGTCTGATTCTCCATTTGGAGAACCAGTTGCTGATCCTGTTGATGTGTAGTTGTATTTTTCTAGTGGAGTGATGTATGTCATGATGTGTACAGTATATCGCTGTGTCGTCTGCATATTGTGCTATTTTAGTATGTATTGAGGTTGGGAGGTCTGAAGTGTATATGTTGTATAGTGTTGGTGCCAGTACAGATCCTTGGGGAACGCCTGCTTTTATCGGATGCCAGTCTGATATTTGATTATTAAAGATGGTTCTAAAAGTACGCTTGTTTAAAAAGGAGTGAATTAATTTAATGTAGCTGTCAGGAATTTTATATTGAATTAGTTTATATATTAGACCGGTATGCCATACGGAATCAAAAGCTTTCTCTATGTCAAAAAAGACTGCAGTTGTGTATTGTCTTAGTAGGAATCCTGTTGTTATATCGTCCATGAGTCTGGTAAGCTGTAGTGTAGTTGAGTGTTCAGGTCTAAAGGCAAATTGTGTCAGAGGTAGTATCTGAGTTATGTAAGGAAGTAGTCTCTTGAGTATAAGTCTTTCTAGTATTTTGCCTATATGGTCAAGTAAGCTAATTGGTCTGTAGTTTTGAGGGAATCACGGATTTTTGCCGGATTTGAGAATGGAAGTGATGTTAGCTTGTTTGAAAGGAGTTGGAAATATTGAAATTTTAGTGCAGAATTTAGTATTTTAGTCATGTGAACTAGTCCTTTTCTGGGAAGTTGTTTAGAGCAGTTGTGGTTATTCTATCTTGTCCTGAGGCTTTATTGTTGTTTAAAGAGTTGATGATTTTCTTTATTTCGTTTGTAGTAGCTATTGGTATTTGAAATGTCGTAGGTGCGTTTAAGTAGGTCCTTGTTTGTCTTCTGATTTTTGCTTGAAAGTGTTTATAGTGATTGTTATTTGTCCTTGATCTAAATTGATTTTCTAGAGTCTCTGCAAATGCATTTGCTTTGTCTAGGTCGTCGTAGAGTAGTCCATTTCTTCCGTCTAACGGTCTGTTTCTGCTCGTTTGCCTATGTGTGAAGTGTTTGATTATTTTCCAAATTGAGTCATTTTCAACTGCAAAGATTTTCGGGCTTAGGCCGAGCAATGGAAGTCCCTAACGCTGACCAATCAGAAGGCAGATACAACTTACGTACACATCGCGGTGAACGTATAAATAAGACAGACAGCGGACAGAATTGCCAGTCTCAAGACAACCCTTGAGGATGCCAGACGCAGTCTCTGGCGAAACGTCGGGGAACTACAAGCCTCACGACCACGGCCTACAGCCCGAAAATCTTCTTCAAGATCATCAAAATAAAGTTTATTTTTTGTTGCTTAGTGTAATTGGCAGGAGAAATAATTGTGTCTCTAATTTAAGGGTTAAATTTAAGGCTTATCTAAGCAATGAAATTTTCCTCTTCAATAAAAATAGATCAATTAAATATTACCTTCTTTTTAATAATCATTACGAACAAGTCCATTTTACATCATGTGGGCTGTGACGGTAAACCTAACGAAGATGGCCTTGATCTTCCCATCGATATTTTGATCTTCCTTCGTCCCTATGTCCAGTTGGAGTATATTGGAATGCCAATTTTGGAAGTATGTTTCTTTCCATTCTTCTCACATGATTTTTCCATTCTTGTTGGTATTTTTTATATCTCGCTCTTAGATTGTTTAAGCATTACTGTCAAACAAGGAAAACTTTCAAAATCCAGTATCGTTAGTTTGGCGCTACAATAAATAGTGAAGACTGAATTAAACTTTAAACACATTTTTCTCGGAACTTAGATGATGGCGCATAGCCGGTTGATGCATACCGCCGTCCAATCGTTAAAAGAATGCTATCAGCGAGGTGTATACGTAAGTTTGCTATTGAAAAAATGCTTCAGTTTGTTTTTTAACAATGTTATAGTTTGACAGTCTTTGATATAGGGCGGGAATCTTAACTACAGTTAATGAAATTTCAGTAAAAATCGTAAGGAATTTGAGATTTTCTTTGGAACAAGTTATATAGGCAAAGTCAATAACTGTCACTATGGAGATAGTGAATTGGGTCACTATCATAATAAACAAGAGGAAGTGTCTTCTAACAGAAACGTCTAGAAGAAATAACGACACTTCTTTTGTTCGGCAGTGGTATAGGCAACAAATGACGAAAACAGAGAATACATCGAAAGATGTTGGCTGCTTTAATGTTGGTAAAACTGAGATGCAAGGGTTACCATATAGGAAAATGCATTGTTCGTCTATTTTACTATTGCATTTATGTGCTATTATCTAATAAATAAAATATTTGTTAAATATCCAGCTAAAATCAAATTTAAAGTGTTATGCTTATAAGAAAAAAAAACTTTTTTTGCGACATAATGCGTTTTGTCGTACTTACAGCAATGCCGACCATGATTGAAAGATCAACTTCCTACATTTCGGGGTTTCCAACCTAAGTAACTATACTGTAATAAAATAATATTTCAAGATGAAGCTGATATATCAAAGAAAATCACAAATTTTACAAAAACAACGGGGATAATTAACAGTATAATGAAACCATCTTTAGTACAGAAGAACACAAGATTACGGCTTTATAAGGTTCTCGCAAGACGAGTATTAAGATATGGTAGTGAAGCATGGACAATACGAAGAAGAGATGAAAGCCGAATAACAGCAAATGAGATGTGATTTATGCGCCGTACAGCAGGCTACACAAAGTGGGACCATAAAAGAAATGAGGAAATTATGGAAAAGTTGGATGTAGAACCCATTCTTCAACATATACAAAACTACCAGAACAACTGGAAAGCCCATCTTCAACGAATGCCGTCTCATAGAATTCCAAAAGCCATACTTCACTACTGCCCCAAGGCAAAAGATCGCTGGGACGTCCAAAAAAGCGCTGGATGGAAAATTGCTCTTTGAGACCGTAACAGGCCACACGGCCTAATACTTGCATGGATGATGATGATGATGATGATGTAATAAAATAACTATACTGTAATATTACATATTACAAAACGCGTGTGGGAAGTAAAACCACAGCCCTCTATGTATACTACATACCATGTACGTATATAAAAAAATATCCAAAAGGTAGTGTTAATATACATTATACGAAACAAATCACTGCATTTTAAATGAACTGAACTTTATTTGAAACAATATAAAACAACAAATACGTACTTGCCGCCATTTTATCACTAAATGATCTCATGGCCTCCTGTAGTTTCAACTAATAAACATTGCCCACACTGTTAACGCTAGTCAGTTGTTAATAATGAACGCAAATATTTCTAACAAAGATGGTATTATTTTACTATTATTTATTATTTTGAAAACACCATCGCGCAAAAGAATAATGTACAACGCACGTTTCTGAAGTGTTTTACAGATTTCGGAAATTAAAAACCTCGTTATCGCTCAGTTTTTAAACATTTTCCTCACTTCTGTAAAAACCTCTTCCCACCTCGCATCGTATTATCGCTTCACTATGATGGTTGTCCAGCGGCTCGCTTTGTTTCCCCGTAGCTGTTATATATAATTAAATACAAAGATACAGACTACCGCCACTATAATAATTCCGCATGTTAAGCACTGTCGCGCGGCACCCGCTTTTATATAAACTGACAACCATCATAGTGAGGCTATAATAATATACCATTAACCAAACGTCTACAAACCAATTTGAGACATGATCTTTTTCTTTCTCGTTCAAAGAACATTACACATTAGATATAGTCTTCCTAAGAATAAATATTATTTCTTGGATGAACATTTTCTTTAAATGGGATAAACTTATACCTTTATATTGAGAAAAACAAACGTTTTAATTGATTTTTGTCCAACTTGAAGCACATTACATTTTTTCGCCCAGTAACATTGGTCAACATGATTTTTGTCTCATGAATACCAATAGTTGTACTTAAAGCAGTTTTTTATCGTGTTTTCAAATATGTATTCGGAATTTCTCCATCACTCACAGTTTTTTTTATTTCAACTTCAATTGATGGATTTAAATAATTATTTTTTAATAAACGTTTTTTCGTCCATTTGCCCATTGTAAAATAAAACCAAATGAGCTAACTCAGGAGATTTCAGCTATGGAAAAGAGATATCAAGGCAAATGGAATCCTAATATGCTGGCCGATTACCGTTGGCCAACAAGCGGGATGCTCCACAGGCGAAATATAGCAGAAAATCGTCATTTCTTACTTTCTAGGTGAGTCCGAATGTTCGAATATTGTGTAGTTACGAATGTAGAAAATATTAAAGTGTTTGAAATTATAAATTCCTGTCTCTCTGAAACATTGCGTGATGGAGAAAAACCGATATCATATTTGAATTCAGGAGAAAAAATACTATCAGAATCACATATTTTTCTTTCTGAGACAAAAAACAAAGTTTATTTTTTTGTTGCTCAGTGTTAATCAGCATTTCATTATATGGGTCCGAAACCTGGACAGTAAGTAGAAAACAAGCCAACAAGCTGTTAGCAGTAGAAATTGATTTTTGGAGGCGATCGACAAGAATTTCAAGAAGGGATAAGGTCAGAAACAGCACAATAAGGAAAATTATACAAGTTGAAAAAACAAAACATATTAGGAAAAATAGAAGAAAGGAGTTAGAAATGGTATGGACACCTCATAAGAATGGAAGAAGAGAGAATACCAAAAAAGGTCCTTAATTGGAAAGCAAATGGAAGAAGTGGAAGAGGCAGGCCTAGAGAACGATGGATGAATGGAGTGAAGAGAAGTATGGAAGCTAGAGATTTGAGGGAAGAATATGCTTTAGACAGGAATCTCTGGCGACAAATCGCTTTGGGTCGAAGGAGAAACACTGTATTGTGGAGTATTCCTAAATAAAAAAAATATTTAATCGGTATATTTGTGGACTTTAATAAGAGAATCCATAGACCACTGAGGGCAGTTTGATTTGTGCCAGTAAAGATGATGAATGGTGTGAAACAGGCTGTGTGTTACAGCTGTGCCACTTTATAAAACTTTTCTTTCACAAGTTGCAGCAACTTGGCGGAGCAGAAATGATACTCCACCATGTTTTGTAGGATTTTTGAAGACGCAACATGTTATTTTCAGCTCCTTCCCCCCCCCCAGATCATTTCATATCAGCTGTAAAACTGTAATAATATTGGTCATTCATTCATTTTGAGAATTTTCTTCATCATTGAGGATTTTCTCCAACCAATCTTAGTAATTAACATGAATAAAAAAATAAATAAATATAAATGACTACGGACTTATAGCCTATCAGTGTGCAACGAACATTCACAAAGTTCCCTTAATTAATATATAATTAATATATAATAATATTGGTAATGATATCAATTTCATAATAGGATTATGTGACCCAATTAGGTCAAAGAAAACAAACCTCAACTAATCGTCTTCATATAGCATGTGAACATGGACTGGTAGTCGAGGTAGGTTTTAATTGGGTCGTCCAAGGATATGGGTTCATGGACAATTGTGCTCCGGACTAGTTGGGTTCAGGTTTCGGTAAAACAATGGACTTAAATGTCGGGAATCCGTGAGAAAGGATGTTCACTTGGGGAAAAAACAGTAGGCCCAGTGTGATGTCTTGAAATTGACGTTCCACTTTTATTGATGCTTTGAATTACATTTGTCGTATTCGACGACGAGTTCGACGCTGGGTCAGAGCTGATAATGGTTATAACACTCAACCAAGCGATGTAACTTAAATAAATAATAGTTTTAAAAAACTAAAACAGCACGCTTTATTAGAAAACCGAACTTAAAAAAATGAAAAATAATTTTAATTTCCAACACGCTTGGGATAAATTTAAAGTGGTCAACAAAAAATCTTCTCCAACACATATAGAATAAAACTAGAATTATCAACAAAAAGAAAATAATTTTACCATCAAAAGCGTGGGGTGCTCTATATCAATTAATATATTTGATAATAAACAGATATTGGTAAAAGTAAAGTCTCTAAGAAGAACATGTAAAAATCATAAAAGGCACCCCACGCTTTTGATGGTAAAATTATTTCTTTTTGTTGATAATTCTAGTTTTATTCTATATGTGTTGGAGAAGATTTTTTTGTTGACCACTTTAAATTTATCCCAAGCGTGTTGGAAATTAAAATTATTTTTCATTTTTTAAGTTCGGTTTTCTAATAAAGCGTGCTGTTTTAGTTTTTTAAAACTATTATTTATTTTTATTTTTTATTTTTTAGTTTTAATATTTTACAGAATAAAATAAGAATGTAAATATATTTAAATTCCATACTATTGTAGTATGAGCTAAAATTATTACTCTTCTAAAAAAATCCTCCCCAGCCGGATTCGAACCAGAGACCTATGGAGTACTGAAATTATATACCACTAGTTCACCGCTCTACCAACTGAGCTCTGACAACGATTGACTAAAACGTCGACAAGTTCGTAACCTATTATACCAGTTTTAATGTTTTTGATTTTCTGATGATTCTGGCCAGGAATTTAGAAATAAAATATGAAATTATTGTAGTGTCACGGCCCCTTTAGAAGTATACAAAGTTGCAAGTCGATCCAATGCTTCTAAGTGGGTGAAAATCGTGTTCAAAGATTCCGTTACATAAATACAAAAACACTTTTTTTTGATTTTATGATGATTCTGGCCAGGATTTTAGAAAATAAATATGAAATTATTGTATTGTCTCGGGTTCTTTACAAGTATACAAAGTTTCAAGTCGGTCCAATGTCTCTAAGTGGGTGAAAATCGGGTTCAAAAATTCCGTTACATAAATACAAAAAACACTTTTTTTGATTTTCTGATGATTCTGGCCAGGATTTTAGAAAATGAATATGAAATTATGTATTGTCACGGGTCCTTTACAAGTATACAAAGTTTCAAGTCTAGCCTATGTTTCTAAGTGGGTGAAAATCGGGTTCAAAAATTCCGTTACATAGATACAAAAACACTTTTTTTGATTTTCTGATGATTCTGGTCAGAATTTTAGAAAATAAATATGAAATTATTGTATTGTCACGGGTCCTTTACAAGTATACAAAATTTCAAGTCGATCCAATTATTTTAAGTGGGTGAAAAAACGCGATGAAAGATTCAGTTACATAGATAGATAGATAGATAGATAGATAGATAGATAGATAGATAGATAGATAGATAGATAGATAGATAGATAGATAGATAGATAGATAGATAGATAGATAGATAGATAGATAGATAGATAGATAGATAGATAGATAGATAGATAGATAGATAGATAGATAGATAGATAGATAGATAGATAGATAGATAGATAGATGATAGATAGATAGATAGATAGATAGATAGATAGATAGATAGATAGATAGATAGATAGATAGATAGATAGATAGATAGATAGATAGATAGATAGATAGATAGATAGATAGATAGATGATAGATAGATAGATAGATAGATAGATAGATAGATAGATAGATAGATAGATAGATAGATAGATAGATAGATAGATAGATAGATAGATAGATAGATAGATAGATAGATAGATAGATAGATAGATAGATAGATAGATAGATAGATAGATAGATAGATAGATAGATAGATAGATAGATAGATAGATAGATAGATAGATAGATAGATAGATAGATAGATAGATAGATAGATAGATAGATAGATAGATAGATAGATAGATAGATAGATAGATAGATAGATAGATAGATAGATAGATAGATAGATAGATAGATAGATAGATAGATAGATAGATAGATAGATAGATAGATAGATAGATAGATAGATAGATAGATAGATAGATAGATAGATAGATAGATAGATAGATAGATAGATAGATAGATAGATAGATAGATAGATAGATAGATAGATAGATAGATAGATAGATAGATAGATAGATAGATGATAGATAGATAGGTAGATAGATAGGTAGATAGATAGGTAGATAGATAGATAGATAGATAGATAGATAGATAGATAGATAGATAGATAGATAGATAGATAGATAGATAGATAGATAGATAGATAGATAGATAGATAGATAGATAGATAGATAGATAGATAGATAGATAGATAGATAGATAGATAGATAGATAGATAGATAGATAGATAGATAGATAGATAGATGAGATAGATAGATAGATAGATAGATAGATAGATAGATAGATAGATAGATAGATAGATAGATAGATAGATAGATAGATAGATAGATAGATAGATAGATAGATAGATAGATAGATAGATAGATAGATAGATAGATAGATAGATAGATAGATAGATAGATAGATAGATAGATAGATAGATAGATAGATAGATAGATAGATAGATAGATAGATAGATAGATAGATAGATAGATAGATAGATAGATAGATAGATAGATAGATACAGGTCAAGCTAATATAAAGCGTGTAATAAAGCACTGAAACTTATACAAAAGCGATGTAACTCATATAAAGCGATGTAACTTAGCCTATGTAAAGCTATGTGCCGTCTCTACCGGCACATTTGCCAGTCGCAACTCTGCTCGCAACCGACTACTGGCTGCCTACTCCACGCTACTGAACTGCCTAACTCATTGTCCACTAACTGACTACCTTTCGATGTCTTCTATTATTCCTTACTGTCCTCGTTGAGGTCCTCTGGTTGCCATCTTTTTCCCCCAGGTCTTCTTCCTCACGTTCGTAGGATATTCACTACTGGAACACGCCTATCCACTCTTCGTTTGACGGTTGCTCAGCAATTCCTCGAAGCGCCGCACTTGGGCCGCCATGTGCGTATCAAAATACACGCCTTCACGCCTAACATACATACTGATAAAGGAACCATTCTTCATAGAAGAGCTCCACCTGAACCTTCTCGTGCCGGCAACAGATGCCTACAAAGAACTGCTGTGGGAACTCAATGAGAAGAGAGAACAGATATGGCCTGAGTTCTATGCAACGGATGCGATGATCTACAGGGAATGGGCAGCAGCCAGATACGACCTCAGACACACCGTGACGAGAGTCGCGGTCCATGGTTTCCACCGCAGGATATGCAGAACAGTGAAGCGCCATAGCCCAGAATAAAAGTGCAAGTGCAAATATGTGGGGTCGCACTGCGACCGATATCACCTATTACAGTGTAAAAAACATAGGAACATCGATAACAGACTTTTGTAAGACATGAAAACACTTCTTTGTACATGGCCATTGGCTGCAATAATACCTATTATATAGCATTCAGATTATAGAGCCAGAAATATGGATCACAATGAGAGAAATTAATAAAAAATAATAATGCTAAAATATCTGACTTCTCGAAGTTCGATTCTTTTCATTCAAACATAACGGCAACAATGTGGTTCGTAGGATTCCGATGTAATTTATTTAAAAAACACCACAGATGTTAACAAAAAATACCATATTCACTTTAATTACTCCATGACGCGACAGGCCTATAAATGCCGCGGCTATAGTTAAGAATAAGATTAAAACTCCTACCGATCATGTGTATAGGAGTTTAAAGGATGTATAATATATTCCTCGTCCGATATGTAGAAGGCCTATAGCCTACCAGTCGGTTGCTGGCCTCACATCCACATGTGTCCATCACATATGTAGAAGATCATTTAGCCAGTGTAAGGTGACATGTGCTCAGCATGTTGGGTCCATCAGCCGTCATAGCTGGTTTTCTCAACCTGGAGTCGCTACTTATTGTAGCTACACAACTTCCTCATGGTGCTGGGTGGACAGAGGTCCCATACTGGACGAAATTCTTCTTCTTCATTTTCTTCTTATAAGCCCTTGTTTTCCTCGACGAGATTTAGGCGCTCTCCCCCTACAGGGAAGAATTTGAACATACTAATTTAATTACACTTGTTTTCGTATAGATGTCATTGGAATGGTCCGCGGTCAGCTTTCCGCCTCATACTGATATCAAGGAAACCAAGGTAGTACTAGGACGGGAAAATTCGGTAAATTTGCTTAGAGGCCTTTTCATTCAGACTTAAGGATCTTTTACGAGCCTGAAAATCTTCAGACTCGGGACCCAAGGCTTAAAGTTCCTCCCGGAGGATTGCTCCTTGGATTTTCCCATCCTAAAAATCCATCGACCCTGGTCGGGTTTGAACCAGTGAACCTCGGAACCAGAGGCAAGGAGCATAACCACTAGTCCACCGAGGCCGATACTGGCCGAAAATGTCTTCCCCCATGGAGACCCGAACCAGCGCAAGTCCCGTAGCTCTGAGCCAAGGCATCTTGCCTTAACCACTCGCTACGGCTACTTGATTTACTTAATGGAATTTCAATGATTTTTCACAAACAATTTCGTGCTAATAACATTTATTCATTTACGATTTATTTCATTTTTCGCTTGCGGCTTCACTTAGAATATCTTAAAATAAAGTAAGTTAAAATATACCTTCTTAGGTAAAATCCGTCGTCCTCAACTTATAAGAAGGTATATTTTAACTTATTTTATTTTACGACTCTCCACCTCAACGGTTTTAACAATGGATTTTATTAGTAAAAGTAAAGTGAAGTGATCCCACTACAGGCCTCAGGAGGCCCTTGGGGCAGTAGGAGGTTAAGGCTCCCACTTTTTTTTTTCTTGACAATCGGCACTTGATGTCAGCCGGGTTGTCAGCCCTGCGTGACGGCCCGCCTTTACCCCAGAACAAGCGTCTGGTACTCATTTCAGTTAGAGGCTGAGTCGCCAGAAGTTTTGAGTCAGTTTAAAAATCCTGACCCCACCGGGACTCGAACCCTCGACCTTCCGGCTTGTAGCGCAGTGCCTTAACCACTACGCTACGGCGTATTAGAATATATTCTTGTGTTCGCTCTTGAGATCGCTTCGCTAGTCCTCTATCTGGACAAGACTGACTTCTTTGACCTTCGTAACTGCTCATATATGGAAGGATAGGAACATTCTTGCATCCAAATCGAGACTTCACCAGAGCAGAAGTCTCGAAAAAAAAATACATTTGTAATATAGAGATATAGACGCAAGTGGAAATTCTCCGCGGGATTTCTGATCAATGAGTAGACATTGCACGAATCCACCACACAAGACTAAACCCTGACTCTTACCGCCGCACGCGAAATCCAAAAATCAGCCCAACAATGCGTCAAAATAACTTTCATCGGTGCTGATGGGCTAGAAATGAACTTGCCTAGGCCACATTTGTTTGATTGACCAGCCTCATGGGCTGACTACTGTTCATGAGGTCCCGGGTTCGATTCCCAGTCAAACCATAGGAATTTTTCCTTAAAGGGAATTATTTCTGTGGTTGCCCATGGTCTGGAATTTAGGTGAAGTTTAGGTTAAGAATTCTCCTGGCGCTTCATTATCATTTATCACCCATCATATCATCGGGGTAATGTAACTCCACCTTCTAGGTGCCCCAACCTAAGAAATGGATTACAATTCTGCCAATGCTAGGGGAGAAAGTCAGAAATGTCATAAAAGACAACCTGGTGGCATGAGACAAAAAGAAATACAGTTGATTATGAAAGTAATGTCCACCGCTGTTGTCTCGAGGTACGTGCTGCCTTGTCACGCAGCGGACCCGGGTTCGATCCCCGGTCGGGGCTGTTTTTCTGGGTGAGGTTTTTATCGGGGTTTTTCCTCATTTGTAAGACAAATGTCAGGGAAACTTTAAGGCCCAAACGGTCCCCGAAATCATATGGTCATCATCATCATCATCATCCTTCACCGGTGTTGAAAGCAACGGGAAGCTACCACACCTACAATTCCCTAGTAAAGCTGCAAGCGTAGCATGAAAATGCTAAGATTGCAGTGAAGGACCTGCCTTCGGGCAGAATTACTATGGATGGATGAAAGTAATATCACAAGAATGTAGAAAAGGGTTTAACAAAATGTGTGTATAAAGAATATGAAGAAATCAACAATGAAAACAATCCCAATGAAATCGATGGGAATAATAAATGACTATCGAAAATAATAAAACACGATGAGAAAATGAATCTTAGAGAGTCGTTGTTCCTGTTATTGAGAAATCGGAATGAAGAACTCCTTATAAGTAAAACAGATTTTCTCATTTCACAGTTTCAACTTTATGAATAAATTTTACTGCAGAAAAATATGAGAAATGATAAAAACAAGCTTGTTCGAGCGTAAATTGAAACGAATAATACATGACATGAACAATACAAAATCTATTTCTAGTGAAATGTACAATATACAGAAATACAGATTCCACTCAATGATACTGAATTGATGCGAAAGACGATTTTAATATTTCTCTTTTGTCTTATTCTACAAATATGCTTATTTTAACGATTTACAAGAAAACTATCAACTATCGCATTACAATAAAATTTCTAAATAAAAAAAAAGTTGAAATATTTAAGTAAAATTTTAACGTATTTAAATTAATAACCAATTTTAAATGCATAATATTTCAATAAATTTACCTTAAAATTTCTCCCAAATAAACGTTTTGATGTTCCAAGCCCATGTCCAAAAAATATCTGCCGTTTTTAACTGCAAAGCACAAATATTAAAGCCAGAATCCAGTAATGGCAACCCACAGTGCGAAGCAGAAGGACTGGCTGAGTGAGTAAAACGGAATGTATTGAGATGGGACATTTTGCGGGCAGGTTGGCAGAGTTGGAATGTGGTGGGACGCGGCATGCGGCCAGATTTTGAGGGTTATCTATTTCACCAATTCATAAGTTGTATTTCTTCCCTGTAGTTTGAATGTGTGCTTTGGCGCTGGAGTTTAATACCTTGCTGTTAAAAAGGCACTTTTTGGACACGCCTGGAATAGTGTGGAATATATGTGTGTGTGTGTGTGTGTGCTAATGCTGTTGCGACCGGAATTTTTGTTTCATGGGAACCGAAGTTAGTGTGTAACAATCAATTATGAAAAATAATAATAATAATAATAATAATAATAATAAAATAATAATAATAATAATAATAATAATAATAATAATAATGCTTTATTTTAGCTGGCAGAGTTAAGGTCATAAGGCCTTCTCTTCCACTCAACCAGCGAATAGTAGAACTATACAAAAATTACATACTTATTACAATTTTAAGAAATTATTAAAATACAGACTAAACAAAATACAATGATGATGTGATCTAATACTAGCTAATACTAACAATAACATAGAATATAATAAAATTAAAATGATATAAAATAAAGTAAGTAGCTTCCTAGATGATTATTAATGGAATGCTCTATATAGTTGTTATGCAGTTAATGTTTTCATTGTGTCGAACTTAAGATATCAGTTAATTTGGATTTAAATAATGATACCGATTGACAGTCCCTGACATGACTGGGAAATAAGGCCAAGTTCGTTAACCTAGTAAATTTGATTATTAGGAGAGGAGGTTCACTACATGTAAAAAATTTAAAAATAATTTTAAATGCCGACATTTTCGACTTTCCTAACGAAACTCGTTATGTGGTATTGAAATAAAACGAGAAGGGTATTCTGAAAACAAATCACAGAAATTTTAAATTAATCAGCGATCGCCATTTTTTCCTCGCAACATAACGGTAT
Organism: Diploptera punctata; assembly: GCA_030220185.1. Taxonomy (NCBI): domain Eukaryota; kingdom Metazoa; phylum Arthropoda; class Insecta; order Blattodea; family Blaberidae; genus Diploptera; species Diploptera punctata. The sequence continues at coordinate 5,013,228 of JASPKZ010000037.1, read as the reverse complement.
ATATACTGCTTAATTAACAAAAGAATGCAATATATATTCTGTACACCTGCAAAATCGACCTTAAAGAGGACTTCGCTTAGTTCACTTTTATAGTGAAATTTAAAGTATTTTCTATATTTATTGTAAAGAACGAGTAGAGATAGCACAGTCTTGTTCTATATTATTCAGGTTCAATTCGGCGCCATGTTTCAATGACAGAATGACATACACACTCTTACGGCGTCTTGTCATAAATCCCGGTGTCATCTCCATAACCGAATTTGTAAGTGTAATCAACCCATCCGTTAAAATGATCCGTCTGTCTCCGTTCCAACTTAATTGATTCATGCACGTGCCAACAGAAACAAAGTTATATTTATCATAAGTAACGCCACGAGTGTTTTCCAAATTATCGATAAATTCACGACTCACAAAGCTGTTTACTTACAAATCATTGTTTAAATATAGTTATTTTAAAATATTTATATATTTAATGTAAACGGTGATGTTTGAAAACAAGTGAGAAACGTTATGTTTCATTTGTTCATCACTGTAAGCACATCATATTTATTGTCAAATAGAATCGCAATATTGTAGTAGTAGTAGTAGTAGTAGGACTTTATTAGACAAAAAGTAAGGTATTTACAATATTATTTACAAATATGGGTCGCACGGGCAGTAAGCCGTACGTGCTGTTGACAGTCCGTTACAATAAAGTAATAATTGGTACTAGTGTAAAGAAAAATAAACAAAAACAGCAATAACATTACAATTACATAAAGAAAACACAATAAAAATATTACCATTAAATAATAACACAATAGCATTATACACTAAAAACATTAACATTACAATTACATAAAGAAAACACAATAATATTACAATTAAGTAATAACACAATAGCAATAACATTACAATTACATAAAGAAAACACAATAATAATATTACAATTAAATAATAACACAATAGCATTATACACTAAAAACATTAACCTTACAATTACATAAAGAAAACACAATAATATTACAATTAAGTAATAACACAATAGCATTATACACTAAAAAAAACATTAACATTACAATTACATAAAGAAAACACATTAATATTACAATTAAAATAATAACACAACAGCATTATACACTAATTAATTTATATATAATTGTTAATAATTAATGGTATTGCATTTTGATAACATATATTTATTCATGAATGAGTGTTGTCCTTATTTTTCGCGTTTTGTCCAGAAATTTACCGAGGTTTATCCAATTTTCTGGATTTACCAATAACTCGTAGCATGCCAATCTTTCCCGATTTGAATTTAGAAATCTTTCCGGTAATAACTGACGTCTCCAATATTCTAAATCATTACATTTTCCTAATATATGTATCTCATCTTCAAAGTTCCCGCACATTGGACATATTCGCATATCGTGATCGTCGCTAATTTTTAGAAATTTCCATGCCCCTAGCCTAAACCAAGCAAGCCCTGATCTCTCCTTAAATCCTAGGTTGAGTATATACGATTCTTTTCCCCAGACGTGTTTTAGGTCTCTTTGTAAACACAGTGAGCGTTTTCCTGTACATTCGGCGAAGGTATCTTGTTGGTTTACATCTAAGTACCTCCTCCTTATTTTTCTCCACACGTTCTTAAGAATGCACCCTAGTGCAAAAAAAATTAAACATATAATTACGGGTATTAATTAATTTCTGATGTCCTATGATGTAAATATGTCAATTATATTTTTTCTGCAACGTTAACTCCTGGGAAATAATACGACGTATTAAGAAAGTGAAAACAGTGGCTTTTTTTTGTGGTGTAATCAATTGCTACGAATATTTTTCTATTATATCTCGCAAGCAGAATCTAGTTACATTCGTGCACTAGATATACAATCTGGGAGCCACTTGATAAAATGAAAGCGGTAAAATGGAAATGATAAAATTGAGGTGAAAAACGACTGTGATTGGTTGTAAATCAAAATTCATTGAATGTGATTGGTCATTGACTCCCATTTGGGGCATGAGTTAAATAGTCACCATAAATATAAACAATATTATTTATTTAAAAGTGCAAAATATAAAATAATATCATAGATAGGGCAAACTCGGCTAATATCATGACATAGATCATTTCATTATACTTTTTCTTTCGACTGTAACGAAGTTGTACTGTAAGAAGAACAAATTAGTGCGTTTTGTCGTGCTTAGAGCAATGGCGACTATGATTAAAAGTTCAACTTCTTACATTTAGGGGTTGCCAACCTAAATAACTATACTGTAATATTACATATTACAAACCTCGTGCGAGAAGTAAAACCACTGCCCTTTATGTATACTACGTACAATGTATACTTACTTACTTACTCACTGGCACTATCGAACCCGTAGGTTCATGGCCGCACGGACATAAGCTCTCCATACATCCCTATCCTGAGCTAATGCTTTCCAATCATTCCCTGTATAATCTACTTCCCTCAAATCATAGTTAATGTTGTTCTCCCACCTCATTCTTGGTCTACCAACTGGGCGTTTTCCTTCTGGCTTTCCTACAAGAAGTTTCCATTCACGTCTTTCATTCCCCATACGCGCAACATGTCCTGCCCATCGCAGTCTACGGGACTTAACTGTTCTTATTATATCTGGCTTCCTATAAAGACCATGTAGTTCATTGTTATGTAGTCTTCTCCATTCACCTGTCTGTTCATCTCTCTTTGGTCCAAAAATTTTCCTAAGAACTTTATTCTCAAATACTCGTAATCTCCTTTCCTCCCTTAAAGTAAGAGTCCATGTTTCGCACCCTTATAATATAACTGGTAGAATAATAGTTTTATATATTTTCAGCTTAACGTTTTCTGAAAGGAGTTGGGACATCAAAAGTCTCTGCAAAGCATAATAGCATGCATTTCCAGAATTGAACCTATGTTTAATTTCTTTGTGCATCTCATTCCTATTTGTGATTATTGTTCCGAGGTATTTGATTTCAGCCAATTCCTCAAAATTTCCCTCATTTGTCATTAGGTGTCCATTTCCATTATACTATGTATTTCTACGTGTGACCATATATTTAGTTTTACTGATATTTACTTCCAGTCCTAATTTCTTAGTGTTACTCAATAGTGTGTGCGTGTTGGCCTTTTAGTATCTCCTCGCTATCGGCCAGTAGTACTACATCATCAGCATAAACTAACAGCTTATTAATACCATTCAGTTGTAAGCCTTCCTCATTCTCTAAAGATTTAATGGCATGCTCTAGTACAAAATTAAATAGTAGAGGAGATAGTGCATCTCCTACGTACAATGTATATACAAAAAAATACCAAAAAGGTAGTGTTAATATACATTATACGAAACAAATCACAGCATTTTAAATTAACTGAACCTTATTTGAAACAATATAAAACAATAAATACGTACTTGTCGCCATTGTATGGCTGATTGGTGTCACGGCCTGCTGAAATCTCAACTAATAAACATTGTCCACACTGTTAACGTTAGTCAGTTGTTTATAATAAAGGCAAATATTTCCAAAAAATACGTTATTATTTTACTATTATTTATTATTTTAAAAACGCCATCGTGTAAAATAAATGTACACCGCACTATCGCTCGGTTTTTAAACATTTTCTCCCTTCTGTAAAAATAATTTCCCAATCTCACATCGTAATATACTATTTCTGTCTCGTTGATGGCAACAAGTCTATTTTCTTGCTGTGTTTTCATATTTGCGATAACAGCGCTCCTTGGATGTATTTTATGTTAACTTGTCGGGGTAGTAATTTAATTCATGTTAGCAGTTCTTTGATTTAATACTTGTCTGTGTTTGAAGAACATTTTTGAGTAGATATTCTTCGACACTAAAGGTGAACAGATATAATGTCGAAATAGTTATCTGTGGTTCCATGAAAAGTGTCAAAGGTTGAGTGTTTATAAATGGGATTTCAAATGCATTGGATGTAACATGGAGAGTGATTAAAAAGTTTGACACGAATTTCCTCTGATATTATTACGAAATTACCCGAATTCTTCAATCCTCCAGAAAAATATATAATTTACTAGCTAATGCCAGACTTGCGATGCTCCTGACAAATAAATTTACCAACAGCCGTGCACTGTTCGGAATCTGCTTATCCCGATATTCTTGGCATCAATGAAAGACAAAAATGGTTATTGTGAATTATCCGTAGAAGATAAACATATGCTGTCGCGGACTTTTTTGTAGAGGTTTTTGAGACGTTCAATTCTGTGTACATTAATTTGATGTATTTGTTACGGTTTAGGTAACGTAAGCCATTTAAGCGTCAAAATAGGAACTTTATTTCACGTTTTTCACTACAAAGGGTGATTTTTAGGGGTGAAGGGGTTGAGTATTTCACCTCACTTATAGCCTATGTTCATCCCCGGAATCTCCTAAACATTTTTCAAGAAGCCCCATCACAATCGGATGAATAGTATGGCAGAGCACGCTTGTCCGGGAATCGACTTATCCCGATCTTCTTGGCATCGATGAAAAACAAAAATGGTTATTGTGAGTTATCCGTAAGAGATAATCATATGCTGTCGCAGACTTTTTTGAAGTTTTTTGAGATATTCAATTCTATGTACAATAATTTGGTTATTTGTTATGGTTTAGGCAGCGTAAGCCATTTAAGCGTTAAGATAGGAACTTTATTTCACATTATAGCCTATGTTCATCCCGGGAATCTTCTGAAAATTTTGCAAAAAACCCCATCAAAATCGGATCAACGGTATGGCCGCGCATAAAATACGAACAAACAAACAAACCAACAAACATACAAACAAACAAACAAACAAACATTGATTTTTATATATAAGAAGATATCATACTGGTAATAAAATTATATATATATATATTCGACAACTCGGCGTATATATTTCATTCCCACATCCTGTTGAGCTCATTCGTATATGCCTTTACTTGAGCACAAACATGTAAAATGCGAGTGAGAAGTTCCTCTTTTTTATACTCTCTGTGCTTGTAGACTTCGCTGTTAAACCAACCCCACAAACAGTAATCTAATGGGGTCAGATCGGGTGACCTCAATTGCCAAGCAATGATTCAATTGCATCTCAGCTGTCTACAAGAGAAGCAAAATGCAATGAAGTTGGCGGTGGAGTGTTTGGATATAGTTTGTGAGAAAACGTACACAATTAAACAAAACTTATGATAATCAGTTAAGTTTGTGTTTACTTGATGAAAATCCATATTTATTAATTAAATAAAAATAAAACGTAGTTTTATTTGATTTTCATATTTATTATATAATTCAGTGACAAAAAAAATATCAGGTGTATATAAATTGAAGTGTGGCACATGTGACAATGTCTATATAGGACAAACTGGTAGACATTTATATCTCGGATAAAGGAACACACGAGAGCATATAACAGAAATTTAGAATATTCAAAATATGCTAACCACCTATTCCAATTTAATCATTGGTTCGATCCAAATTTTGAAATTTTACATATTTGTGATAAGGGTAAGAAGAAGTTAGATCTTTTGGAGGCTGTAGAAATTAATAAATTGAAAAGTAGTAATAAACTGTTAAATTCTCAACTTGATTTGAATTAATCCCCTTTGTTAAATTTAAATAAATATTGTTGTATTGTTGCTTAGATCAGTTGGAATACAATTCATAATTTGTTAACATGTCTGAAGAAGGTACAGTGTACCGAAACAGCTGTCACTGAATTATATAATAAATATGAAAATCAAATAGAACTACGTTTTATTTTTATTTAATTAATAAAACCTAAGATAACAGTATCTCGATTTACTGTCACCTGCACCTTTCCGGTTCCTTGTTTTTGTTAAATTACCGTAAAACGGTTAAGAAAAGGCTATATATATATATATATATATATATATATATTAGAAGTTTTTGACCAGAATCACCAGTAATATCACCCTTCACAGCATGTATCTTTTCTCCTGACTTACCCTGTATGTATGTATGTATGTATGTATGTATGTATGTATGTATGTATGTATGTATGTATGTATGTATGTATGTATGTATGTATGTATGTATGTATGTATGTATGTATGTATGTATGTATGTATGTATGTATGTATGTATGTATGTATGTATGTATGTATGTATGTATGTATGTATGTATGTATGTATGTATGTATGTATATATATATATATATATATATATATATATATATATATATAAAGATTACCCAGGAAAACATTGGAATGGTGTCCACCTGGAAAAAGGAGAAGAGGAAGACTTCGAAACACGTGGATGCAGGAAATAAGAAATGGAATGAGAACAAGAGGACATGGATTGGATGGAGAGAGACGAGTGGAGAAGAAAAATAAAACTTTAGGCACAGAAAGATGTGTAAACAATAAAATTCACCATATTAAAAAAAATAACATATATAACCAGCCTCTAATGGTCAGCGTTCCTGACTACTGTTCATGAGGTCCCGGGTTCGATTCCCGGTCAAATCATAGGAATTTTTCCTTTAAGGGAATTATTCCTGTGGTTGCCCGTGGTCTGGAATTTAGGTTAAGTTTAGATTAAGAACTCTCCTGGCGCATCATTATCATTACCCATCGGGGTAACGTAACTCCGCCTACCACGTACCCGAACCTAAGAAATGGATTACAATTCTGCCAATGCCAGGGTAGAAAGCCAGCAATGTCATAAAACACAACCTGGTAGCATTAGACAAAATATATATATATATGGCGTTTTGAAAAGAAAAAAAGTTATCGAAACTTATGTAGGAGTCAGTAGGCACTATTTAAAAAAAACTAAAGATGTTTATATCCATGGTTCATAAAGTTGCTATTTTCTGAGTTTAGATAGAATTTTGTTACACCGGCATTTCTTCTAATATGAGTATTTAAGGGGGGGAAAAATTGAGTAAATAATACATCTTAAGATACAAAGTAAGAATTCTCTTGAAGAGAAATTTTGGCTAAGTAGGTCACGCAGGGCTGACAATCTGGATGAAATCAAGTGCCGAGTGTTTAAAGAAAAGTGGGAGCCTTGACCTCCTACTACTCCAGTCGTCTCCTATGGGTACAGGCGCCGTCACACAGGGCTGACAATCTGGCTGAAATCAAGTGCCGATTACCTAAAAAAAAGTGGGAGCCTTAACCTCCTACTACTCCAGTGGTCTCCTATGGTCTGTAGCGGGATCACTTTACCTTATTACACGATAGGAACTATCTCAACACTGATACAAAAAACAGAGACAGTGTTTTCTTTCAGTACTATACTAGGGGTTGGAATTTAGAGTGATAGGTACCCTTAGGCCCCAAACACAGTGCGCGAAGTATACGTTGATATTTTACATGTCAGCTTGTTTACAATTTGTATCAACAAATAACTAAACACAAGATTAATTAACTCATTACGCCTCTTTCACATTGTGCGGTTTTTTAACTTATGGCAAAAATCCTACCTCCACATTATTTTAGTGAGGAAAACTGCACTTAAACTAGCGTGAAATATTTTCAAAGTCCTTTAGAACAATAGTACGCATGCGCCAGAGTTTATAGAGCCAGTGATAACCCACAATTGATCCACATATCGATTATCATCCTCGATTACTATCCTTCGCTATGAAATTTAAATGACCAATATTTGAAATAAATCCCCAAATCTATGTTTAAAAAATATATTAATAATATAAAAATTACCAAATGTTTATTAAAATTGGGTGTACACTTACTTATCACTCCCTAACGCTGATCCAACCAGCGATAACCCAAAACAGCGATAGAAAAATCATAGATTAAGTAATATACACTGTGGAGAAAATAGCAGTTAGCATCACAATAGTGTCTAACAGTGTCATAATATTGTGATTTGCATATTTAAATAAATACTTCAAAATTGTCTAATAATCTTATAAAATTGTTCGAAAAAATTTAAAATATTAGATAATGTTAGTAAACGCAGAAGAAGAGCTACAGTTTATAACAATATAACTCAAAAATCAAGCGCTAGTAGAAGTGCAGTTGAGCCTTTTAGTGAAATGAAGAATATGGGAACTTCAACAGTGCGCTCCTTTCACAATGGATGGTTTTGGACGTACGGCTAAAAAAAAAAGTCCATATTATTTTACCTAAAAGGTAAAAAGGGGTGAACTCAATTACCGGAACAGCGGCTAGCAGAGATGTCATTGAACCATCCTCTTTCAACGAATCTTAGAAATAATCACATTTCCATCTCTGTCACTCACTCCGCGGCGTCAAGTTGCACAAAAGTTTCCATAAGAAACTAAGTAACTCACTGGCACAAAAGAACCCGTAGGTTCATGGCCGCGCGGACATAAGCTCTCAATACAGCCCTATCCCGAGAGCTAACGTTTTCTAATCATCCCCTGTATAATCTACTTCCCTCAAATTATTCTTAATGTTATTCTACCACCTCATTCTCGGTCTACCAACTGGGCGCTTTTCCTTTGGTTTTTCTACAAGAATCTCCCATGTCACTCTTTTATTCCCCAATGGTGCATGTTACTATTAGTATTATTACCAGCAGCAATAGCAGTAATAATAGTATTTATACTTAAACATTTAACTTAAAATAAATAAAACTGTTATTCTCCCAGTTCTAGCATATGGATGCGAAACCTGGACTCTCACTTTAAGAGAGGAGAAAAGAATACGAGTTTTTGAGAATAAAGTTCTTAGAAAAAAAATTGGACCAAGGAGAGAAGAACAGACAGGCAAGTGAGAAAGTCTACATAACAATGAAGTACATAATCTTTGTGAGAACCAGATACAATAAAAATAGTTAAGTCTTGTAGATTGAAATAGGCAAGACATTTGGCAAGAATGAGGAATGAAAGAGGGGCATGGAAACTCCTTGTAGGAAAATCAGAGGGAAAGCGCCCAGTAGGATGCCAAGAATGAAGTGAGACACTTTATTAACAATGAGTTGAGGGAAGTACATTATAGAGGGGATGATTGGAAAACATTAGCTTAGGATAGGGATGTATAGAGAGCTTATGTCCTCGCGGCCATGAACCTACGGGTTCGATAGTGCCAGTTAAGCATTATCTATACTGTGTACATAATACTCCAGATTTATCCACATCAAATATTAGACATAAATCAAATGAAATACCGGTAATATAATTTTCGTTCACAGTTTCCTAGATTTTGGAGTAACTTTATGACTTACATAGGCTTCATTTTAATGTTCTCGTATAAATCATGGCACAGACTCCACGCAGACAATAAAGTGAACCCAGGAAAGTTTACAGCCAGTTGGAATCTCCTAATAAGAGAGAGGAAAATTAATAGGAGAATACAATGAACCATAAAGATTAAATGAAATAACAGATTTTCTGAAGAAGGAATTATAAATCGTGGTGTGAGACAAGGCTGCCCCCTATCCCCAACACTCTTTGCAATTTATATCAATGAAGTAATATGTTGCTGGAACAAAACATATAAATTTGGAATAAGAATATCAGAAAATAGAAAATTAAACACCCTATTGTTTGCAGATGACCAAATAATAATAGCAAATTCCGAAGATAATCTACAGAAAGGTCTGTATGAACTTAACAAAATTACAGAAGAATATGGATTAAAGATATCTACATAAAAACAAAAATTATGGCATTTCAAGGTGTAGATCCTGTCAGAAGTAAAATTGTACTGGACAATAAAATTTTGGAGCAGGTGAAAAATTTTACATATCTAGGATGCAATATCTCATATGAAGAAGAAAAGGATGTAAATATCTAAATTTTTAAGAATTTTAGGGTTAATAAATTCTATCTTCAAGCCACAGTTAGTCCAAAAGCATTCAAGACTGAAAGTGTATAAAACACTGGCTCTTCCAACTCTTTTGTATGGTAGCGAAGTATGGACGTTGAAACAGAAGGATATACAGAGACTTAGATCTGCTGAAATGAGATATCTTCGGAGGACTGCAGGATACACACTACTAGATTACAAAAAAATGAAGACATCTTAGAAGAATTACACATGGAATCTTTAGAAAACAAAATTTCTGATTATAAGTCAAGATGGATGCAACATGTTCATCGAATGGAAGATCACAGAATACCCAAACTAATGTTAAGATATCAACATGCAGGAAGAAGAAGACCAGGACGTCCACTCAAAAGACTTCTGGATGGTGTTTCTCTTGAGGCCGAAACAGGTCAACAAATGGCCTAAATTCGTGAATGTACTATGATGATGATGAATACAATGAAGACAAATGAAGATTTTTCAGGAAGTAGGAAATACTCGTACCAATTAACTGTTGAAAGAAAAATAAAAAAGAATATAAAACTAGAAACGCACATGGAATTATAAATTAGCAGAAGGGTCATGATTTCACAGAAGAATACGCAAAATCCGACCTATAGACTTACAAATGCTGCAAGCATGGGTAGCATAATATGCAGCAAGCCCGAAACGAAATAATTAAATTACAGTAAAGTAATCCCACTACAGGCCTCAGGAGGCCCTTGGGGTAGTGGGAGGTTAAGGCTCCCACTTTTTCTGGACAATCGGCACTTTATGTCGGCCGGGTTGTCAGCCCTGCGTGACGGCCGCCTTTACCCCCAGAACAAGCGTCTGGTACTCATTTTCGTTAGAGGCTGAGTCGACCCCAGGGCCATAGTGCCACCAGAAGGTTTGGGTCAGTTTAAAAATCCTGACCCCAACGGGACTTGAACCCTCGACCTTCCGGAGCGCAGTGCCTTAACCACTACGCTACGCCGTGCCCCCTTGAAAGTAATGTGATCCCACGACAGGACCGGAGGCCCTTGGGGTAGTAGGAGGTTAAGGCTCCCACTTTTCTAGACAATCGGCACTTTATGTCGGCCGGGTTGTCAGCCCTGCGTGACGGCCGCCTTTACCCCCAGAACAAGCGTCTGGTACTAATTTCCGTTAGAGGCTAAGTCGACCCCAGGGCCATAGTGCTGCCAGAGGGTTTGGGTCAGTTTAAAAATCCTGACCCCAACGGGACTTGAACCCTCGACCCTCCGGCTTGTAGCTCAGTGCCTTAACCACTACGCTACGGCGTGCCCTATTAAATTACATAAGTAGAATATTATTAAGAAATTTCATACAATACACCACACAGTCTAACCTCGTCCATATTTTATAGTCTGAAAGATAATAAAAATGGAAAACTTCTAACGATTGTGGGCAGACCATATTGGAGCGAAAAGTTTGAAAAATGAATTAAAAATCCAACCATAATTTGAGGGAAGTAGATTATATTTATTTATTTGCCTGATGGGGTTAAGACCTTAAGGTCTTTTCTTCCACTTCACAAGGGTTAAATTACCCACATAATAGCAATTATGAGTTATCTGCATTTTGACTAATAATACATAACATGCATAAGCTGCACAAGAGTTGACAAATTGAAAAGTGTTAATAATAATAATCCATCCGTAGTAATTCTGTCTAAGGGTAGGTCTTTCACTGCAATAATAGCATTTTCATGCTATGCTTGCAGCTTTACTAGAGAATTGTAGGTGTGGTAACTTCCCGTTGCTTTCCACACCGGTGAAGGATGGTGATGATGATGGCCGGATGATTTTCGGGGACCGTTGGGCCCTAAGCTTCCTGACATTTGTCTTACAGGCGAGAAAAAACCTCACCCAGGAGCCTGTCCCGACCGGGAATCGAACCCAGACCCGCTACGTGAAAAGGCAGCATGCTAACTCGAGACCACAGAGGTGGACCAGTTAAACTGTAGGGAACCGAAATATTGTCTCTTACTATAGTAGAGGATAAAGGATTATAAGTATTTGAGAATATAAATAAATTATGATACATATAATATATATAAGGGCACGCCGTAGCGTAGTGGTTAAGGCACTGAGCTACAAGCCGGAGGGTCGAGGGTTCAAGTCCCGTTGGAGTCAGGATTTTTAAACTGACCCAAACCCTCTGGCGGCACTATGGCCCTGGGGTCGACTCAGCCTCTAACGGAAATGAGTACCAGGCGCTTGTTCTGGGGGTAAAGGCGGCCGTCACGCAGGGCTGACAACCCGGCTGACATAAAGTGCCGATTGTCTAGAAAAAGTGGGAACCTTAACCTCCTACTACCCCAAGGGCCTCCGGGCCTGTTGTGGGATCACTTTACTTTACTATTATATATAAAAATGAATGTTTGTTTGTTTGTACTTTATACGCGGCAATACCGTTGATCCGATTGTGATGGGGATTTTTGAAAAATGTTCAGGAGATTTCCGGGATGAACAATGGTTATAAGAGAGTTGTGGTATTCAACTCCTACGCCCTCAAAAATCGCCCTTTATCGTGGAAAACGTGAAAAAAGTAATTCTTTGAAAGCTTAAATGACTTACGCTGCCTAAAACCATAACAAATTACGGATAACTCACAATAACAATTTTTGTCTTTCATTGATGCCAAGAAGATCGAGACTGGTACGTAGATTCCTGTGCAAGCATAGCAGCACATGGCGGGTATTCTTTTACGGACTATTTAACTCATGCCCCAAATGGGAGTCAATGACCAATCACGTTTCAATGATTTCTGTTTTACAACCAATCAGAATCGTGTTTCACCAAATATTTATCAGTGTTATGATTACCATATTAAAGAAAGCTCCTCCTTACAATATTGCGTTCCTTTAGCAATAAATAGTATGATCTGGTTGCAGTGATAAACAAATGAAGCAGTAGAAGCGTACCTATCGTTTCTCATTTGTTTTCAAACATCGCCGTTTACATTAAATATATAAATATTTTAAAATAACTATAGTTAAATAATGATTTGTGAGTAAACAGCTTAATTTTATTCGTTAAATAGTCCTAACAAATGCCACTCTTGATTTCCAAATTCTCTAGATAAATTCACTCCTCACTTCGTGAGTCGTGAATTTATCGATAATTTGGAAATCACTCGTGGCATTACTTATGATAACTCACAATAACGAATTTTGTCTTTCAGCTCATTTATGCAAAGAAGATCGAGATAAGTAGGTTCCCGGGCAACACCAGGTAATCAGCACGGGGAATCATAAAATAATTACGGTATGCATTTTTTTAAATTTTACTTATTCAACTAATCATAAGAAGTACATTATTTTTTTTGTCTTTCAGCTCATTTATACCAAGAAGATCGGGATGAGTAAGTTATCGGACAACGCAGGGTAAACAGCACGGGTCATCTAAAAATAATTACCACATACATTTTTCTTTTCACTTATTTAACTAAAATAAAACACATTAATTTTCGTATTTCAGCTCATTTATGTCAAGAAGATCGGGATAAGTAGATTCCCGGGCAACGCCGGGTAATCGGCATGGGGTATCTAAAAAGTATAAATGTATAATTATTTTTCATTATACTTATTCAATTAAACGTGAAAACACATTAATTTGCTTTTATTTAGGCGTAGCAGCGCACACCGAGTATTAGCTAATAGTAAATAAATGTTATTAACAAATGAAGGCTGCACGTGTTCTAAAACGACGAGAATAGCGAAGTGTGACGTTTTACTGAGTACCACTTGATGACAATGAATACACTTTGCTCGTAAATTCAATTACATCGCGCGTTGTTTTACTCTTCATTCATGTGCGCTATTTTATACATGTTTCCGATGCATTTCTCTGTTATTTTATGTAACGAAAGGCTCATTGATAAATCTTTTTGATTCATTAATAATTTTGTGTTGCGGCTTAAATTTACGTAAAATGAAGTGTTTATCGATACTTTGAAGTAACATCACCGTCTACTGCCGTCTATGCCTCTGGCTGCATTCAAGACTCGCACCTTGAATGCGGATATAATTTTATGGATGAGGAAAAATTCAAGTCCTATCAATTTTTAATTACCTGTTGAAACATTTATACATTCTGGACTACTTTAATATCGGCCGCGGTGGACTAGTGGTTATGCTCCTTGCCTCTGGTCCCAAGGATCGCGGGTTCAAACCTGGCCCCGAATCTGAACATTTTCAGGCTCGCAAAAGATCCTTAAGCCTGAATGGAAAGGCCTCTAAGCAAAATTAGCGACGATCACGATATGCGAATATGTCCAATGTGCGGGAGCTTTGAAGACGAGATACATATATTAGGAAAATGTAACGATTTTGAATATTGGAGGCGTCAGTTATTACCGGAAAGATTTCTAAATTAAAATCGTGAAAGATTGGCATGCTACGAGTTATTGGTAAGCCCAGAGAATTGAATAAACATCGGTAAATTTCTGGACAAAACGCGGAAAATAAGAACAACACTCATTCATGAATAAATAAATATGTTAACAAATTGCAATAACATTAATTCTTAATAATTCTACATAACTGAGTTAATGTATAATGTAATTGTATTGTTATCTAATTATAATATTATTCTGTTTTCTTTCTTTGTTTTAAGTATATTTTAAGAAAATGGAATTAAGGGGAAATATTACAACAAAATTTAAACAATGTATAGCTTATGCAGATGATATACTGATTACAGCAAGAACCAGACAACCGTTATGTAAATCCTTCACAAAATTGAAAGAGGAATCTAAAAAAATTGGTCTAATAATAAATCAAGAGAAAACAAAATACCGTACTTAAAATGTAGTAATCACAAAAGAAAATCTGAAAATCTACAAATTGATGACATACAAATTAACGCAGTAGAATCATTTAAATGCTTAGGCACCAAAGTAAATGGACATAATACATTAGAAGAGGAAATTAAAGAAAGATTGGTAAACGGGAATAAAGCTTATTTTGCAAATAGAACCTTATTTAAAAGCAAATTAATATCAAAACTGCAAAAATGTTATACAAAACACTCATTAGACCAGTAGCTACATATGCTTGCGAAACTTGGCTCCTAAAAGAAACAATAAAACAGAAATTACTAATTTTTTAAAGAAAAATTTTAAGAAGGATATCTGGACCAAATAGAGGAACTGATAACTGTTGGACAGTCAAAACAAATAACGAACTAAACAAATTAATCAAAATCACAACATTGTAAACCATATAAGATCTCTCAGAATTGGTTGGCTTGGACATTTGATAAGAATGAATCATTAGAGACTGGTCAAAAAACTCTACAAATGGAAACCTATAGGAGGCAGAGCTGTTGGAAGACCGAAGGTCAGATGGGAGGATGACACAATGAACGATCTAAGGAAAATGAAAGTGACTAATTTGAATATGGCAAGAGACAGATTGGCATGGAGGAGGATTGTTGAGAAGGCCAAAACTTTCACTTTTGAAGTTGTCGTGCCTTAAGATGATGATAATGATGATGTATATTATTACCAAACATCAACTTATTGTAACGGACTGTCAAAAGCACGTACGGCTTACTGCCCGTGCGATCTATATTTGTAAATAACATTGTATATATCTTACTTTTAGTCTAATGAAGTCCTTATGTACTTACTTATAATGCTATTGTGTTATTATTTAATTGTAATATTATTGTGTTTTCTTTATGTAATTGTAATGTTAATGTTTTTTTAGTGTATAATGCTATTGTGCTATTATTTAATTGTAATGTTAATGTTTTTAGTGTACAATGCTATTGTGTTATTATTTAATTGTAATATTATTGTGTTTTCTTTATGTAATTGTAATGTTATTGATTTTTTGTTGTTTATTTTTCTTTACACTAGTAACAATTATTACTTTATTGTAACGGACTGTCAACAGCACGTACGGCTTACTGCCCGTGCGACCCATATTTGTAAATAATATTGTAAATATCTTACTTTTTGTCCAATAAAGTCCTACTACTACTACTACTACTACTTTTCTTATCCGTCCGGTCAAAATTGTTTGAAAAGATCTCGGAGTAGATTGGATTTTACATCTGGGAACTGTGTTGTTACATTCGCTTTTCTTGTAGGTACCATTTTTATAATGGTCTTTAAATAGAAACAAATTTAATGAGGTTCAAATTGAACAAGTAACAATACGATGTTACAGCTTCTTACAAGGTTGTATCTCTCTACAATTCAATTGTCTAAATCTATAAAAACATATGAGAATCATTGTTATGAATATGTTAATACAAGCCCATACTGCACTTTTATACAGGTGACTTTGTATAGAGGTAAGATAATGTGGCGGTTATAATCATGTCTGCAATGTGAAAATGGCCAGTGTTTTCATAACCGTGAATTTTTATGATGAGTATATAATCAAAATGGAATGCTGGCCACAATATTGAAGCAACGTTCGTACTCTTGTTATGCCCAAGGGGAAACTTGTTTTATATTCAATATGTGACAACATATTTGAAAAATGACAATATAAGGTTTATACATACGTACATATATCTATGCAACTTGTGAAAATTTGAATATTACACCAACAGAATTGTAGTTTATAAACTGTTTAGAAGCCCCTATTCCCTTTTCTTGTCTTCACTTTAATCCATATTTCATTTTTTTATTTTTTCATTTACATTTCTTTTTTTCAATTTGGATTTGTTTTCCAATGTATTTTCTTTCTTCATTTTCTATTACTTCTGCTTTTTTCCAATTTTGCTTTCTTTATTCTTTATCTATTATTCTTTAACGTATTCCTATTTACTGACTATTTAATTCATACCCAAAATGGGAGTCAATGACCAATCACGTTTCAATGAATGTTGTTTTACAACCAAAGATAGTGTTTCACCTCGATAATTATTGAATTTTGATTACCAAAATAAAGAAAGCTCCTCCTTCTTAATATTCTGAACAGGTCAGAGCATTATTTTGCAATGACTGACTCTCTATAACAAATACGTTGAATATAGCAAATAATGAACAGATTCCTTCCACCTACACATTTGATAATTATGTGTTCAATAATTGTGTTTTAAATACTAACTTTAGTGAGCTAGTTTGATGTGTTTCATTTTTTTCTCCACTAGAGTGCATCCTTACAATATTGCGCAATAAATAATAAGATCAAGTTGCAGTGATGATCAAATGAAACATTACCAAACAGTTCTCATTTGTTTTCAAACATTGCCGTTTACATTAAATATATACAGATTTTAAAAATTAGCTATATTTAAATAACGATTTTGAGTAAACAGCTTAATATTATTCGTTAGATAGTCCTAACAAATGCCACTCTTTATTTGCAAATCCTCTAGATAAATTGGAAAACACTCGTGGCATTACTTATCAACATTTTACTGATGTTTTCTTTCTCTTTAATGTATTGTTTTTTGTTTTAGTTTCATTTTACTTCTTCCATTACTATAATTTTTATCTATAAGCGATTTTGTTATACTAATCTCTTTTTTTTATATTTCATGTGATTTGCTATCTTGATCAGAATTTCCATCTTTCTCCAACTTCTCTCCCCTCTCTGATTCCCTTCTTTTACATAACCTCTCATAAGGTTAATTTTTATTAATTTTTCAAATTAATTTTCTTCTTCGATTTATCTTTCTTCTCCATTTTTTTACTCTACTTTTTTTGTTTTACCATTTCGCATCTTCTTTTTAATTGTAGCCCTACATTTTTTCTAGTGTTTTCTCTTCTCTTTTTATTTTACTTCTAGTTCTATTCATCTTTTTTTTTATTTTCCTTTTCTATCATTTTTTCCCCGTAACAGTTTTTATTAGTAAGTTTTTGTCTTGTTTTTCTCATTATTATTTGGATGTCTTGTTAATAAATGCTTTATTTTGGGATTCTATCCCAACACGCCGTAGCGTAGTGGTTAAGGCACTGAGCTACAAGCCGGAGGGTCGAGTGTTCAAGTCCCGTTGGGGTCAGGATTTTTAAACTGACCCAAATCCTCTGGCGGCACTATGGCCCTGGGGTCGACTCAGCCTCTAACTGAAATGAGTACCAGACGCTTGTTCTGGGGTAAAGGCGGCCGTCACGCAGGGCTGACAACCCGGCTGACATAAAGTGCCGATTGTCTAGAAAAAGTGGGAGCCTTAACCTCCTACTACCCCAAGGGCCTCCTGAGGCCTGTAGTGGGATCACTTTACTTTACTTTATCCCAACGTGCCACCTACATAAATTCCAATAAAAACGGAAAAAGCACACAATTTATTGTTGCAGTATGCGTATAATTACCTGAGAGAAATAAATAAATAAATACATTTATTTATTTATTAATCAATTAAGTTGGTGTATACTTGATGAAAATCCATTACTTATTTAATTAAATAAAAATAAAACTCACAGTTTTATTTGATTTTCATATTTATTATATAATTCAGTGACAGCTGTTTCGGTACACTGTACCTTCTTCAGACATGTTAACAAATTAATGAATTGTGTTATTATAGTACATAACAACTGTATCTATGCAACAATATTTTTTATGTTTGTGTTTGTTGATTTCTCTAAAAAATGTAAGAAATGCCTCAAAATTAAATGTGAGTTCAAAGTAAAATCACCACATTAACAATTTAAAACACGTATTAGCATTTCTCAAACAGTATAGCCAACTTAACACAAAAATCAGCTATCAAACAAATGAACGCTAGTCTAATCTGGTGTACAACTCGCCAATTTTCTCACGCTAACTTGCCCAAACCAACAAACTAACTTGCCCACTAATGTAGATGGTCTCCTGGGATAGAATTCCTTATATATGAGTAAACATGTTGGCTACTGGCTCTAGCGGGAACCTGTGGTATCACATTAGCCAACATGACGCTAGCAGTCACTTGTTCTACAATCGAATATTCAAAGGTGACACGGTTGCATAATAATAGCACCTTGTTTTATTTCAATGTAAGTAATATTTTATTATCTACTATTTACGGAGCTAAAACACATCCCATTGCTTGATAGTCACGTGACTCGCCGTACATAATTGTACGTTTACGTCTGTTAAGTTTTATTACCTGATATTTGTGCCAAACATTAACCTAAAAGATAACACCATAATAGACACACAAATTACGTAAATCCCAAGGGAAATTTTAACATGCAACTCTCTAACAAGCAAATAATGACTAGCAATGCCCTTACCTAATGAGTCTATTATGCACTTCAAATTCCTATATTTAACGTTTGAACAAAAGTATTTATAGACCATTAATAACTAATTCCATTTGCAACACAGTTTTGGGCTTAGCAGCTTAAAATGAAGTTATTTAATTTTTATTGGAAGAAGGAAGAAGGATGCACAAAGAAATTAAACATAGGCTCAATTCTGTAAATGCGTGCTATTATGCATTACAGAGACTTTTGATGTCCCAGCTCCTTTCAAAAAACGTTAAACTGAAAATATATAAAACTATTATTCTACCAGTTATATTATATGAGTGCGAAACATGGACTCTTACATTAAGGCAGGAAAGGATATTACGGGTATTTGAGAATAAAGTTCTTAGGAACATTTTTGGACCAAAGAGAGATGAACATACAGGTGAATGGAGAAGACTACATAACAATGAACTACATGGTCTTTATAGGAAGCCAGATATAATAACAGTTAAGTCTCGTAGACTGCGATGGGCAGGACATGTTGTACGTATGGGGAATGAAAGACTTGCATGGAAGCTTCTTGTAGGAAAGCCAGAGGGAAAACGCCCAGTTGGTAGACCAAGAATGAGGTGGGAGAATAACATTAACTATGATTTGAGGGAAGTAGATTATACAGGGAATGATTGGAAAGCATTAGCTCACGATAGGGATGTATGGAGAGCTTATGTCCGTGCGGCCATGAACCTACGGGTTCGATAGTGCCAGTGAGTAAGTATAATAATATTTTATTTTAAACGATATATTCGTCGATTTCACAAATTACATACATTAAAATAAATCGTAAATTCTGTATGTCCCTATTAGCATTATGATTAATTTCAAGCATCCCGTAGTAATATAAGTAATGAGCCCATGACTATTGAAATTGGCGGTTCCGTTGCATGCAGCGGTCTATTCATAAGTAATGCCACGAGTGATTTCCAAATTATCGATAAATTCACGACTCACGAAGTGAGGAGTGAATTTATCTAGAGAATTTGGAAATCAAGAGTGGCATTTGTTAGGACTATTTAACGAATAAAATTAAGCTGTTTACTCACAAATCATTATTTAACTATAGTTATTTTAAAATATTTATATATTTAATGTAAACGGCGATGTTTAAAAACAAATGAGAAACGATAGGTACGCTTCTACTGCTTCTTTTGTTTATCACAGCAACCAGATCATACTATTTATTGCCAAAGGAACGCAATATTGTAAGGAGGAGCTTTCTTTAATATGGTAATCATAACACTGATAAATATTTGGTGAAACACGACTCTGATTGGTTGTAAAACAGAAATCATTGAAACGTGATTGGTCATTGACTCCCATTTGGGGCATGAGTTAAATAGTCAACAAAATTCTTAAATTTCGGCTGCAATTGCAGCCTTTTTGCTAAAGCACTTCTGCAGCGCTTTTGGCCGTTTAATGTGCTCATTGTTTTCCAATCATTCTCATAAGTAATGCCACGAGTGATTTCCAAATTATCGATAAATTCACGACTCACTTCGTGAGTCGTGAATTTATCTAGAGCATTTGGAAATCAAGAGTGGCATTTGTTATGGGCTATTTAACGAATAAAATTAAGCTGTTTACTCACAAATCATTAATTTAGCTATAGTTATTTTAAAATATTTATATATTTAATGTAAACAGCGATGTTTGAAAACAAATGAGAAACGATTGGTACGCTTCATTGCTTATTTTGTTCGATCACTGCAACCAGATCATACTATTTATTGCCAAAGGAACACAATATTGTAAGAATGCTCTCTAGTGGAGAACAAATTGAAAACTCAAACTGTTATATTAATTCATTTCTGATGTCGTATGAGTAAATATGACAATATATTTTTCTGGCGTCATTTCCTGGGAAAAAATACCATTTAAGAAAGTGCAGACAGTGGTTTCTTTTTGGTGGTATAATCAATGGCTACAAATGTTTTTATATTAATCTCCCGCATGCGGCATGTGTTACATTCATGCACTATATATACAATCTGGTAGCCGTATTTCTCACAGGGCTCAGTCACTGCAAAATAATGGTCAGACCTGTTCAGAATATTAAAAGGAGGAGCTTTCTTTATTATGAACTCTTTAGTGGTAAAATTTTAGGGAAAACAGACTGTGATTGGTGTAAATAAAAATCATTGAAAAGTGATTGGCCATTGAGTCCCATTTGGGGCATGAGTTAAACAGTCTGTATAATCCACTTCCCTCAAATCATGGTTAATGTTACTTTTAGTCTATCAGCTGGGCGTTTTCTCTCTGGTTTTCCTGCAAGGTGATATAGGCCTACATCTTCTATCGTTTTATCAAGTTTTATTCGTGCTAGAAAAGTCCTATATTTAAGTTCTATCACGTTATAAAATTAAACAAATCATGTGTTAATACATATGTATTCTGTGCACGTGTGTTTCTCAGGCTTTGTAAACGAGCAAGAGGCGAAAATGCGCAGCGACTTAATCAGCCATCTCTTTATGCCAACAACAAGGGCCTGTAATTGGATCTAGAGAAAGCAGCCTGTAATATCACATGAATTTATACACTCCACCATAAGATGTTTATTAGCTTGGACTTGTCTTCCTTAGTACAGTATCTTCACTTTCTAATCTTTAATCCTAATTCGGTAAATCCAGATTATACAATAGAACAGAAATAGATTCTACTAAGCGAAAATGGAAGTGTGCTAAAAGAAAAATATATATAGGCCTATACTAGCTGGCCCGGCGAACGTCGTATCGCCTTTAAATATTTTTACGTTAATTTTTCCGATATTTTAATAGTTATCTGCTATCCCGGGGCGGAAACAAATCCAACAAAATCAAGATCATAAAATCGGTCCAGCCGTTCTTGAGGTTATAAATAGTGTAACTAATCCGACTTTGATTTATGTAGGTATATATATATATATAGAAGTCCCGGCCACGTGTTGCTGTGGCTAACGTATACGTTAAATTATGTTGTAGCAAACTAAGTGAGAAATCTAAATCAGAAAGTTTTTGTTTTACAATTTTTGTGTAGTTTCTGGTAAGGTTGACTACACCCGTAGTAAATAGAGGTGGTGGTTTATGTGGAAGTGGTTTTGTTGACAGATGAATTTATGTTGTCTGCATTCTCAGTATCATCCATAAGTGTATCATAGAGTATATACATTTATTGATTGAATATTTTGAGGAGGGTTGCTGATTTCATTATACTTTCGTTTTTTTCTACGAACTTGTTGCCAGTTTGGATTATCATCAAGAAGTATCTGTATAGTAAAATCATCTTGTGATATATTATAGTCATCTTGTTTTTCCTTTAATTGAGCATGGAGATTGTTTCTGTAATATTAGGCCATATTATGATAAACTATAGATTACTTACAGTTCTGTTATTCCGTTCCTTAGGACCTTCATATGTTTTAAATTGGCATTCTTCTAAATGTAAGATTTATGTCACATAGGACTATAACAATTTGGTGAAATGTTACTTGATATCTATAATTCATGGTCTCTAGAACTGATTCGCCATATTGTTCAAGGTCCCTTCTCGGTCCAGTTAAATTTAAATTTAAGTTGTGTCTTTCAGCCAGATTACTTAAAAACTAATACTTACACACCGAAAAATAATTATCCAATCTATTGAAAATAAAAAAACAACACAAACACACTTAAATTATAAAATAATCAATATTTGAAATTCAATTGAAATTCGCGGTTACAACAAAAAGCACAGCCACCTGGTTAAATAATAAACCAATTACCTTAGTTCATTTGTTAGAATCGTATGGAACTCACAGATAATTATAACTCTTTGTTAAATAATAAACAAATAATTTGCAATAAAAAATAATGCGACTATAAATTTAGTTATAAACAACCGTAGGTCTCAAGTTGGATCAAACAGCACACAGTGTGCAAAATTTTATTAAAATCGATTCAGTAGTTTAGGATTCCATCGCGGACAAACAACGTGACACGTAATTTATATATATATATATATATATATATATGGTTCATTGAGATTCCAGCAGAACTGATAAAATCAGGGGGAGAAAAATTGATGGACAATGGACAAGATACGGCAGTTGCTTAATATGATTTGGGATAAAGATGCTCTTCCAGATGAATGGACAGTGCTGTATGTATAAATATCTTAAATAATGTTGGAGATATGCTACAACCTTGACGAAGGCCTTTTGTTACTTTAATTTCTTCTCAGACATATTTTCCAATTTTAATTTTAGATACTGCATTTTATACAAAATTTTTATTGCATTAATAATTGTATCGTTTATGGCCATATCTTCTAATGCTTCCCACAACTTGTGTAAAGGTACAGTGTCATATGACTTTTCTAAATCCACAAATGTGACATATATATATATATATATATATATATATATATAATTATTATAAACTTTTCTCAAAAATATCTAACTCTAACTCGCCAGCACTATCGAACCCGTAGGTTCATGGCCAGGCGGACATAAGCTCTCCATACATCCCTATCCTGAGCTAATGTTTTCTAATCATTCCTGTATAATCTACTTCCCTCAAATCATATTAATGGTATTCTCTCACCTCATGCTTGGGCGTTTTCACTCTGGTTTTCCTACAAGAAGCTTCCATGCACGTCTTTCATTCTCTAAGAGTAAACATGATTTCCTTCAATACATTTGTATGGCCTGAGACACTAAATATTTCAACTTCTTGTTTATAGATAAGATGAACGCAGATAGATAAACATCTCCAAGAATAACAACGGATATTTTAACCCCTGTTCATTTTAAGGGGAAGACAAATTACGGTTAGTAGATTTTAATAAATATAAAGTAAAGTGATCCCACAACAGGCCCGGAGGCCCCTGGGGTAGTAGGAGGTTAAGGCTCCCACTTTTTCTAGACAATCGGCACTTTATGTCAGCCGGGTTGTCAGCCCTGCGTGACGGCCGCCTTTACCCCCAGAACAAGCGTCTGGTACTCATTTATGTTAGAGGCTGAGTCGACCCCCGGGCCATGGTGCCGCCAGAGGGTTTGGGTCAGTTTAAAAATGCTGACCCCAACGGGACTTGAACCCTTGACCATCCGGCTTGTAGCTCAGTGCCTTAACCACTATGCTACGGCGTAAACATAATGTAAAATATTAACATAATAATAGTTATATTATTTCACATTTTAAGTAATAAAGTTCAAATTATAAAATGTTGGCCTTTCGAACAAACGACAAGTACACTGTAATATTATAACAGTTCATCCATTACAAAAAAATATTCAAAACATATAATTTTGAATCGTAAAAAATGCTCAAGTGGTACGCGAGAAAAACGGAGTTGATTTTTGCAATCAGTGTGAAATTGTGAATCAGAAACACTAATTTATTTTTTATAAAAAATCCACACAGAACGGTGTTATTAATACATTAGGCCTATGGCTATACAAACTGTCAAATGCAATCTCATATATGACCGTAGTTCTACATTGTTAAATCTTAATACATAAAAATTTCGTGTCACGTTGTTTGTCCGCGATGGAATTCTACACTACTGAACCGATTTTAATAAAATTTTGCACACTGTGTGCAGTTTGATCCAACTTGAGACTTACGGTAGTTTATAACTAAATTTATGATCGCATTATGTTTATTGCAAATTATTTGTTTATTATTTAACAAAGAGTTATAATTATCTGTGAGTTCCATACGATTCTAACAGATGGCGGGTTGTAATTACCGTGAGTTCCATACGATTTCAAACAGATGGCGGTTGTAAGGTAATTTGGTAAGATAATTGGTTTATTATTTAACAAAGAGAGATCCAGATGGCTGTGCTTTTTGTTGCAACCGCGAATTTCAATTGAATTACAAATATTGATTATTTAATAATTTAAGTGTGTTCAGTGTTTATTTTATTTTCAATATTATTAATTTCGTGTGTAAGTATTAGTTTTAAGTAATCTGGCTGAAAGACAGCAACTTAATTTAAATTTTTAACGTATACCTTAGCCACAGCAACGCGTGGCCGGGACTTTAATCATCACTGACTCTCAATGCGTATGGAAAAGCAAAATAAATATTGGTAAACAATTATTTCTATTTTAATTTTCAAGAGCTCATAACCCCGAATTTCATTCTGTAAGTCTTAAACATATGCACATACGAAATGCAAATAAAAAAATATATAGAGTGGATTAAATAACACTGAGCAACAAAAAAGACACTTTTTTTTGTTCTCAAAAAGAAAAGTATGTGATTCTGATAATATTTTTTTCTCCTGAATTCAAATATGATATCGGTTTTTCTCCATCACGCAAAGTTACCGAGAGACAGGAATTTATGATTTCAAACACTTTAATATTTCCTACATGTCCACCGCTGTGGTCTCGGGGTAGCGTGCTGCCTTGTCACGCAGCGGGCCCGGGTTCGATCCCCGGTCGGGGCAGTTTTTCTGGGTGAGGTTTTATCGGGGTTTTTCCTCACCTGTAAGATAAATGTCGGAAAACTTTAAGGCCCAAACTGTCCCCGAAATCATATGGCCATCGCAATCATCATCATTCATATTCATCTTAGGTTAAGTTAGGATTAGGGACTATCCTGGCGCACCATTATCATCATCACCCACCATATCATCGGGGCAACGTAAACCCCGCCTTCCAGGCGCAGCCACACCTCAGAAGTGAGTTACAAGTTAACGCATGCAAGGAGAGAAAACCAGGAATGTCGAGGAGACAAACCTGGGGCATTTGGAAAAAAAAATATATATATATATTAATATATATATATATATATATATATATATTTACATTCCTACATTCGTAACTACACAATATTCGAACATTCGGACTCACCTAGAAAGTAAGAAATTACGATTTTCTGCTATATTTCGCCTGTGGAGTATCCCTCTTGATGGTCCAACAATAATCGGCCAGCATATTAGGATTCCATTTGCCTTGATATCTCTTTTCCGTAGCTGAAATCTCCTGAGTTAGCTCATTTGGTTTCATTGTACAATGGACAAATGGACAAAAAACGTTTATTTAAAAAATGATTATTTAAATCCATTAATTGAAATTGAAATAAAAAACTGTGAGTGATGGAGAAATTCCGAATACATATTTGAAAACACGATAAAAAACTGCGTTAAGTACAACTATTGGTACTCATGAGATAAAAATCATGTTGACCCGTGTCATCTAATTAATTTCTATTAATACAAGAGGGTGATTTTTATATTAATTCGAAAATAACGGAAAATTCGTAAATATGTCACCCAGAAGTGACACTATTTTGTGATTTAGGCCTCTGTAGAAAGGTGTTCAATATATAAGCCTAGCCTAATTAGAATTTCTCATAGTATGAAAATTTAAATTATTTAAATTATTTATTTATTTATTTATTTATAATCAGGTTTACAACGTAATAATACATATTGGTGTTCCCAAAACGTTTTAAATTTTTATCTTCTTTCTCCATTATTCTCTATCCTTCCATTCCAATTCTTCCAGGCCTCATACCTCTTCTTATATCATACATCCATTTAAATCTAGGTTGACCTCTCTTTTCTTTCCCAGGTGGAATCCATTCCAAAGCTTGTCTGGGTAATCTTGTCTGGCATTCTACGTATATGACAATACCATTCTAGTTGTCTGTATCTCACAAAATTTAATATTGAATTTTGGACTTTCATTTGTTGTCTTATGATTGTATTTCTGATTTTTTCCAATTTAGAATGTCTGGTTGAGCGCCTAAAACAATCCATTCCAATACACATAAGCTTTAAACTCAAATGCCAAGTTTCTGCACTGTAGGCCTATGTTAGTGTGCTTCAAATAATGGATTTATAAATTTCTAATTTGGTATCTATTCTTATGTTCTTATCTTACAAAACTCCATTTAGGCCTAACATAGTTAATTACCGATCTACCTTTTTGAATTTTATATTTTATGTCATTTTCTTGGGTACATTTCGAGTTAATTTTGATCCCCTGGTAATTACATTCTTCACATCCTTCAATACATCCCATTCCATCTTCCAAAACTAAAACTTTCTTTTCATCACCACAAAATAAATAGAATGATTTATTCAAATTTACTTTTAACCCTATTTAATATAGCCTACTCTTCTACGAGTTTTCGACTCATATATTCCAAATCTACATAGCCATTCTTATTCTTAAGTCATTCGCTTCAAATGTAAATGCTCAATGATTTTTCCCAGAAACCGGATTAAAGTTACCGTAAATTATATTGTACATTTTCAGACATTCAAAACAGATAAAAGATAACGGTACTCGAGATCACAATACGACTGAAGGTAAAAACACATTCCTCTACTATTCATATATGTTAACAAAAGGTTACCCGCCAAGGGATGTACAAAAATATTGCAAAATATATAACAGCAGAGTTAAGCGAGTGTACCTCGTCTTCTGGGTTTAAGGCCATTTAACTGCCGGCGAGTCTACCTCGTATTTTAAGGCGAATGGGTTAGATATTAAATTTAAATAAATTATTTTAAAAGGATTAAATGAATAAATAAATAGAATTACTTATACAGGGTGATTCAAAATTGACTTTACAACTTTACAAGCTTATAGAAATTTATTTAGAAGACCTACAGAATTGGTTTAAACGTCATATGATAGCACAACTCATCAAGTTTTCACCGACATAGTTTTATAGTACCTAGTTCTCTCACCGCGTGCGCTAACGTAGTTCATATCAAAATGGCTGCTTTCACAGGTGCCGAGCGTGCTCGTTGTGTGATTTTGTTCGAAGAAACTAAATCTGCGACAATTGTTCAGCGTAGATTTCGTACCCAGTATGATAAGGATCCTCCTAGCAGCCAACAATTTATTCTTGGCACCAAACATTTGTTAGGACTGACTGTTCTGTTAGTCATTCCAAGCATACTGGCCGTCCACGTACGGCTGAAGCTGTGGTTGAACAGTGCGGGATAGCTTTGCTCGGAGCCCTAGCGCACGCGGTGAGAGAACTAGGTACTATAAAACTATGTCGGAGAAAACTTGATGAGTTGTGCTATCATATGACATTAATACCAATTCTGTATGTCTTCTAAATAAATTTCTATAAGCTTGTAAAGTTGTAAAGTCAATTTTGAATCACCCTGTATATCAAATGTTTTAAATGAATTCCTCTATTTAAAAAAATATTTTTTTTTCTTGTTAACTTTAGACTGAGAATTGACATTGGTTTACACAGAGGTATTTAAACATTAAAATATAAAATAACAGTTTAGATTCAGCTGTTAAAAATAACGTTATTCTACACGGCATTCAATCTTTATATCGCCTTTTTAAATGAAATTACATTTAACAGTTAAGAATAAATATGTATAATTTGAATTCCAGGACACCCCTGTGATTTCGAGGTAGCGTGCTGCCTTATCGCACATCGGGTCGGATTCGATCCCCGGTCGGGACAAGTTTCCTAGGTGAGTATTTTTTCGGGATTACTCCACATCGGTAAGGCAAATGTCAGGAAACTTTAAGGTCTAAATGGTCCCCGAACATCATGTGGTCATTATAATAACTTCAATCATATTCACCTTACATTAAGTTTAGGATTAAGGGCCCTCCTGGCACATGCTATCAACAAAGTCGCGACTGATTTTGTCTAATGAAAAACTCAATCTCGCGTTGGATTTAGAGTGACTATTTAGCGAATAATACAGCATCAGAAGCTTCTTCTTCTTCTTCCTTCCAAGTATTAGGCCAAGGTCTGTTACGATCCTATAAAAAAATTTCCCTCCAGCGTTTCATAGGACGGCCCAGAGATCTTCGTCCTCTTGGTATATAATTATAAACAGCTTTGGGGATCTGATTTGAACTCATTCTTTCAAGATGGTGTTTCCAATTTAGTTGGTACTGTTTAATATATTCCAAAATTGGCGTAGTCTTCAATTCTTTTAAGATATCGGTGTTCCTTTTCCGATCCCATCTGGTGTAACCCACTGTTCTGCGCATGAATCTCATTTCACAAGCCGTTATTCTGCTTTCATGTTGTCTTTTTAGTGTCCATGCTTCACTACCATAGGTCGACACTGGTCTAGCCAAAGTGTTATATAAACGTAATCTGGTGTTTTTTTTTTGTACAAGGGATGGTTTCATAACTTGATTAATAATTCCCAAACTTTTATTATAACTAGTAATTTTTTCGAAGCTAAAAATAATTATGTTTAATATTTACCAAATGTGAGGTTATCCTATCTTACTTCCTGGCGATTTCTAAGCCGGCGGTATAGTTTTAAATAGCATATCTTTACTGTAAAATTTCTTTGGGCTTGCGAAAAATCAATAACAGATGACTGTATGAAGAATCCATCCATCCATAGTAATTCTGCCCGAGGGCAGGTCTTTCACTGCAATCATAACATTTTCATGCTATGCTTTGCAGCTTTACTAGGGAATTATAGATGTGGTAGCTTTCCTTTGCTTTCCACATCGGTGAAGGATGATGATGATAATGATGGCCGGATGATTTTCGGGGACCGTTGGTCCCTAAGCTTCCTGACATTTGTCTTACAGGTGAGGAAAAAACCCGAAACACCTCACCCAGGAGCCTGTCCCGACCGGGAATCGAACCCGGGCCCGCTGCGTGACAAGGCAGTACGCTAGCTTGAGACCACAGCGGTGGACGTATGAGGAATAACTATTAACAATAATGCAATTCATTATATAACATTTAATATCTTTTTTTAGAGCAAAAGCACTAATCTTTAATTTTTCTGGTAATTTTTGAAGTTTACTTTTGGCATTTCTTGCTGTACGATATGAATCGTACATTGTCGAATCGATATCCTTGTCAAAGAAGTTAATTTGCGGAGATATCTCCATTACGAATTTTAATTTCAAAAGAGGAACAATATTTGTGTTGGAAACACTGACAGGAAGAGTAAATTTTATCAACAGGAAGAGGCAGTTTTATCGGTTAATGAGATAAATAATCATAAGTAATGCACGAGTGATTTCCAAATTATCCATAAATTCACGACTCACGAAATGAGGAGTGAATTTATCTAGAGAATTTGGAAATCAAGAGTGGCATTTGTTAGGACTATTTAACGAATAAAATTAAGCTGTTTACTCACAAATCATTGTTCAACTATAGTTATTTTAAAATATTTATATATTTAATATAAACGGCGATGTTTGAAAACAAATCAGAAAAGTGAGGTTATGTTCATTCACTGCTGCTTGATCATATTATTTATTGTCAAATAAGATCGCAATATTGTAAGAGTGCACCCAAGTGGAGAAATAATGAAACACATCAAACTATATATCATAATCAACATTACGGGTTATTCGTTTATTTTTTTAGTAAACAACTCAGTAAAATCAAGGAATCTTTTCATTATTTGCTATATTCAATGTATTTGTTGGAGAAAAATAATGCTTTGACCTGTTCAGAACATTAAAAAGGAGGAGCTTTCTTTATCACAAAAGCAGGAGCTGATAAAGAGAAATCGATAAAGAGCGAGGTGAAACACGACTGTCATTGGTTGTAAAACAAAATTCATTGAAACGTGATTGGTCATTGACTAGCATTTGTGGCACGAGTTAAATAGTCAGCATAATCACCTCTCATATCATGCGGGCAGCGTAACCCCGGCTTATATGCGCCCCAACTTCAGAAATGGGGTACAATTACGCCAATACCAGGAGAAAACACCAGAAATGTCTAATATGGCAACCTGGGACAATCGTTATTTTTTAAATATTTGTTAGGTAAGTTCTTCACCGAAACTACAGATACAATCAATAATCCGCCGAAGCTAGAAGTGCGAATAATGCAAGTTAAAGCTACAGTTACAAATTATAGTCAGTTGTAGATATGACTACATGACTACAATTAATTGATCGAAGCCATATATAACAAACAACTCTAGTTCTCCGTCTCATACTACTGTACGCATCATATTTAAGCTTTGATACAAGTTCACAAAACAGTTTCATACAACTCTGCCTGAAACTCGGTTTATAGGTTTATTTGTGTTGGAAACATTTCCTATACCATGTGTATTATCAAGTAAAAGTGGTAAAATAGTAAAATGCGAGGTTGGGAAGTGGTTTTTACAGGAGCGAGGACATGATTAAAAACCTTGCTATCGCTCAGTTTTTAATAATTTCCTCACTTCTATAAAACACTTCACAATCGTGCGTTGTACAATATTTTTTGCACGATCCATCCATAGTAATTCTGCCCGAAGGGAGGTCCTTCACTGCAATCATAGCATTTTCATGCTATGCTTGCAGCTTTACTAGGGAATTGTGTAGGTGTGGTAGCTTCCCGTTGCTTTCCACACCTGTGAAGGATGATGATGATGAAGATGATAAGGATGTTGATGATGGCCATATGATTTCGGGGACCGTTTGGGCCTTAAAGTTTTCCTGACATTTGTCTTACAGGTGAGGAAAAACCCCGATAAAAACCTTACCCAGAAAAAACTGCCCCGACCGGGGATCGAACCCGGGCCCGCTGCGTGACAAGGCAGCACGCTACCTCGAGATCACAGCGGTGGACTCTATATATATATATATATATATATATATATGATACGAAAACAAAAAAGAATGCATGAGTCGGGATTTGAACCCGAGTCTCTAAACTCTGTACGTTTAGCGCTCTAACCAACGGAGCTACTCAAGTATTCCAACACAAACATACATTTTTCTTATATATGTAGTATTCTCTTTTATATATATATATATATATATATATATATATGTCCACAGCTGTGGTCTCGAGGTAGTGTGCTGCCTTGTCACGCAGCGGGCCCGGGTTCGATCCCCGGTCGGGGCAGTTTTTCTGGGTGAGGTTTTTATCGGGGGTTTTCCTCACCTGTAAGACAAATGTCAGGAAAACTTTAAGGCCCAAATGGTCCCCGAAATCATATGGCCATCATGATCATCCTTATTATCATCATCATCCTTCACCGGTGTGGAAAGCAACGGGAAGCTACCATTCCCTAGTAAAGCTGCAAGCATAGCATGAAAATGCAGTGAAGTACCTGCCTTCGGGTAGAATTACTATGGATGGATGGATTATTCCATTACTTCTTGTTTATAGTAATTTTATTAAAACAGCATTTATTCGGTCTGTGAATCATTTCTGTGGTTGAACATGCTCTGGAGTTTAGGTTACGTTTAGGTTAAGGACTCTCCAGGCACTTCATTATCATGTATCACCTATCACATCATCGGGGTAACATAATTCGGCCTTCCAGATGCCCAGCCTAAGAAATGGGTTACAATTCCGCCAACACCAAAGGAAAAAACCAGGAATATCATAAAAGACAACCTGGTGGCATTAGAAAAAAAAATCGTTCACTTCTGATTTCTTTATTACGTGATCCAATTTGAATATACGACATCCTGTATTACAGTAAGTAATATCGTTTCCAGAATCTTTTGTCTTGAGAACTTCTACAGTTTTCAACTAATTTATATTTTATAACATTATATCAGCTACCTTTCAAGTAAGTTTGTAACTTGGAACGGCAGAAGTTTGTTATATCGTGTGCAAAACTTAGAAAGCTCAAGAATACATTACTATCATCTGATGCATTATACTGTTCCTATTCGTTTACTTCTCCTGAAATGATACTGCATAACAATGTGATATCTGTAGCTTGTTTTCATAAAGATATGACTTGATCGAACGAAACTGTGATATAGTAACTTGTGAGAAATATTTTTTCTCCAGAACTTTCTGGTAAGTCCGCCGTCTGAAATTTTGAAGAAAGAAATCTGATATTCTACCGGATAAGCGAAAACAAAATGCCCGTCGATGCATCGTTCGCTTCAAAACGACGTAAGTTTGCCCACTGCTCCTTTGATTGTATTCAGAATATTCATTTTAACCTGTATTCCTTGCTTTGAAAGAAGCACCATCTATTTTAATGTGATTCTCTACTATTTTTGTTGTAATCGTTGTAAATAATTTTTCTTATCGTCCAGCCGAAACGTAACAAATAACAACTTACGAAGCACTATTTGACATTCACTCGTCCGAGTTGGGCTAGTGGTTAAAGTTCCTTACCTCTAATTCCGAGGGACGCGAATTCAAACCCGGCCGTGGCCTGTGAATTTTTTTTAGGATTTTTAATTTCGTAAAAGAACGACAAGCATGAATAAAAATGCCTCTGTGCAAAATTTACTGAACGTTCCCATCCTAGTACTACATTCGTTTCTTAGATGTCACCACTATGAGGCGGAACGTTGATTCCGGGTCACTCAATAACATCTCATCATCATCATCAACAACAAAGATTAGGCCCAATGGCCTGTTCCGATCTCATTATAGGTCGAATTGGTCCTTCCATCTCTTCAATGGTCTTCCCAACGATCTTCTCCCTTTTGGTTTATAATTATACATTTTTCTTGGTATGCGCTGTTCATTCATTCGTAATACGTGCTGAAGATAAGCATTTTGATAGTATTTTATTCTTTCACAGAGATTAAATATATTAAGTTCTATTCTTATATCTTCGTTTTTCTTTTTATCGGTCCTTTGGTATCCTGCTATTGATCTCAACATCCTCATTTCTGCAGCCTATATTTATTTACTATCTGCCTTTGTTAATGTCCAGGTTTCACATCCATAGATAAGAGATGGAACTGCCAATACTTTGTAAAATTTTAAAGTAGTTTCTTTTCTAGATTTATTCAATAAAGTACGTTTAATTGTGCCACATAGATAATTGAATCGTTGTATTTTAGTGTGTTTATCTAATTTACTGTCATTACCTAAATGGCATCCCAAATAATTAAAATTCTGAACTTGGTCTAAAATTACATTGTTTATCACTATTTTTGTTCTTATTGCACATTTTCCTTTCGGAGCTAATATTTTTGTTTTAGATGTAGATATTCTTAATTTATATTTTAGAGCGATATTATTTAAAGTATAAAGGAATTGTTGTAAAGCATTTTCTGATGCTATCATTATTACTTGACCGTCTGCAAAAAACAGAGTTGTCAATACACTATTTACATTAATTTGTTCTTGTCATTCATTTATGACATGGTCCAAGTATAAATTAAATAATACTGGTGACAATTGACACCCTTGTCTTACTCTCTGGTTTATTTCTATGTTTTATCTACTAATTTTATCTCCGCAGTCTATTTTAAAATTCGTTTCTATATATAAACTCTGAATGGCTCTTATAAGGTGTTGAGGAATTCCTTTCATTTCTAGTATGTTCCATAATTTATTTCTACTTACACTATCAAATGCTTTAGTATAATCAACAAAAGCTATATACGTGGGTAAATTAAATTCAATAACATCTATGGAAAATAAGTATAACTAAATTAGTATCGTTGAATTTCTCCGCTTTAGGGGAAGAACGCCTAAGTCTCGTTTAGAGACACAAAGGCTTAAAAAAGTTTCACATTCAACCACCATTATTTTACTAACATTATGATGAATTTCTATCAACAGTATAATACTGAGAAAAAATATTTTTTCTTTGCGCATGAATACACAAATGTAATAGAACGCGACGCACAGAATTCATTTGTATGAATTTATTTTGCCGCTATTAATTTACAGATGTTTGTGACTTAATTTTAGCATATTTTCAGCGCATTGTAATTGCACCACGTTAAGTATCAACCGGCTATGTGCCATTATGTAATTTTCGAGAAAAATACGTTTAAATTAGTCATTCTTCACCATTTAATGTAGCGCCAAAATAATAATATTGGATATTGCAAGTTATTTTCCTTATTTGACAGTTTTTCATCAACAATCTAAGAGCGAGAACATTTGACGCTTAGCTGCATGATACAAAATTTAGATTAGCATTTACGAATATCATGGGGCACGCCGTAGCGTAGTGGTTAAGGCACTGAGCTACAAGCCGGAGGGTCGAGGGTTCAAGTCCCGTTGGGGTCAGGATTTTTAAACTGGCCCAAACCCTCTGGCGGCACTATGGCCCTGGGGTCGACTCAGCCTCTAACTGAAATGAGTACCAGACGCTTGTTCTGGGGTAAAGGCGGCCGTCACGCAGGGCTGACAACCCGGCTGACATAAAGTGCCGATTGTCTAGAAAAAGTGGGAGCCTTGACCTCCTACTACCCCAAGGGCCTCCTGAGGCCTGTTGTGGGATCACTTTACCTTTACCTTTACCTTTATTTACGAATATCATAGCCGTTTGTTGCAAAACACAGAATCTCTGATAGGACTGATGGCGTTTACATTTTCTTTACTAATAAGACTATATTTAAAGATTTGGCGCTAAAACTGTGCGTACACTTCCTACATGAGCTAGTGCAACAGATGACATCAAAATCACATTTTTAATGGCGCTTAGCCGGTTGATGCATATCTTCACCCAATTCAGAGTAGTAAAATAATACTGAAGCAAGAAAATGAAATAAAGATTAAATAGATGTTTATAATAGAATTTTATTTTATACACTCTTTAACCGTTAAATTAGGAATGTATCCTAAACGAACGAGAAGATGTCATTTGTGTCGAATTATACAATATACCTAATAATAGCTGTTATACAAGATTTCGTTTTCACTGCAGTCCCCTTCAATTAAATAATTGACACGAGAACCCTTCAATTAAATAATTGACAAGAGAAACTAGCGCTGTCCAATTTAAGGGTAAAGATTCGCATAATGATATGAAAAGTTTTTTATAACACGTCATGTTTATTGTTATTTTTATAACATTGTTATATTCGAGTATAATATAATTAAGAGTAAGCAACCCACACAGCCTATGTAACAGGAGTTCCCTCAGGGTATCATGTACACAGCAACACACGATGCTAAGTTATGCCTTTCATTAACAAGCCCACACAACTTTCAGATAATATATTAACTAAAGCATAGTTCTATGTTTAATTAATGGATGATTACACAATAAATATCTTAAATATGTAATATGATGACGAGTATTTGAGAATAAACTTCATCAAAGACAGATGAACAAACAGGTGAATGCAGAAGACTACATAACAATGAACTACATGATCTTTGTAGGAAGCCAGATATAATAAGAACAGTTAAGTCTTGTAAACTGTGAAGGGCAGGACATGTTGCGCGTATGGGGAATGAAAGAGATGTATGGAAGCTTCTTGTAGGAAAAGCAGAAAGAAAATGCTCAATTGGTAGACCAAGAACGAGGTGGGTGAATAACATTAACCATGATTACAGGGGATGATTGGAAACCATTGGGATGTATAGAGGACTTATGTCCACACCACCATGAACCTACGGGTTAGATAGTGCCAATGAGTTATTTAGTTAGTTAGTTAGTTTAAATATTGTATATGTTATATGTTTATGATAATTGACAATAATAAAAAATCAGGAATATATCGAATCGAATGTACGGGTTGTGAAAAGAGATATATATATATATATATATATATATATATATATATATATATAGGAAAAACAAAAAGAAACCTAAAAATTAGAACCAAAGAAAACATAAGAAATATTAAAAATGGGGAAATAGAAAAATCTGCAGTTGCTGCTCATGTTTGGTCTGAAAAGCATAAAATAAATTCGGACACTAAATTATTAAAACAGTTAGAAAATATAAAATAACTATTTGGGAGAGTTATGAATTTTGAAATACCGACCGAGCGTGACCTTGTTTGGAGGTTCTTTGGCCAACTACAGGATGGAGCTGACATCGACATCCAGGGTGTGCAACATAAATCTAACCAGTCTGGGCAAGATGCTGATGATGATTATGATATAATCGAAACATGTTCAAGAACAAATCAACATTAATATTGAGGTAAGATGATCAGACTAAAAATAATTTAATTAAAATAACCTCAAAATGTCACTTCTTAAAATAAAATAGAAATTACAATTATAAATAATTTCACTAATTCCGGGGGATCAAAAAGTATCTTGGTAACCTTGAGATTATTCTTTGGGTCCCGAGTTCGATGCCAACAAATGGCTGAACGAGATGAACGCGGTTCTCTTGGGAGATAAACCCGTCGGCCCCACATAGCACAGATAGGGGCACAAATCAGAATTCATAATATGGAAATAATAACTAACAAGCTCACCAACTCACTGGCTCTATCGAACCCGTAGGTTAATGGCCGCGCGAAAATAAACTCTCCATACATCCTTATTCTGAACTAATGTTTTTCAAACGTCCACTCTATAATCTACTTCCCTCAAATCATGGTTAATGTTCTTCTCCCACCTCATTATTGGTCTACCAACTGGATGTTTTCCTCTGGTTTTCCTACAAGAAGCTTCCGCACTCTTATTTCATTCCCCATTCGTGCCTATAACATCCTATTTAAAGTAAAAAAGTAATCCCACTAGAGGCCTCGGGAGGCCTTTGGGGTAGTGGGAGGTTAAGGCTCCCACTTTTTCTAGACAATCGGCACTTGATGTCAGCCGGGTTGTCAGCCCTGTGTGACGGCCGCCTTTACCCCAGAATAAGCGTCTGGTACTCATTTCCGTTAGAGGCTGAGTCGACCCCAGGGCTATAGTGCCGCCAGAAGGTTTTGGTCAGTTTAAAAATCCTGGCTATAACATCCTATGAGACTTATTATATCTGGTTTCCTATAAAGACCCTGTAGTTCACTGTTACGGAGTTTTCTCCATTCACCTGTCTGTTCATATCTCTTTGGTCCAAACATTTTCCTAAGAACTTTATTCTCAAATACTCGTAATTTCCTTTCCTCTCTTAATATATGAGTCCATGTGTCGTATTCAATATAACTGGTAGAATAATAGTTCTATATCTTTTCAGTTTAAAGTTTTTAAAAGGAGTTGGGACATCAAGAGTCTCTGTAATGAATAATAGCATGCATTTCCAGAATTGAGCCTATGTTTAATTTCTTTGTGCATCTCATTCCTATTTGTGATTATTGTTCCTGAGTATTTGAATTTAGCACCTTCTTCAAAAACTCCCTTCATTGCCATTATCTGTACATTACCATTATATAATATATTTCTATGTGTGAACATATATTTAGTTTTAATGAAAAGCCATTACTTTTGTTTTTATGTATAAAACACAAATAAAAAGACCATAGTGGTTTTACAAGTTACTAGTAAAAAAGCATGGAATATTTATGATGTTTTTGAAGAAGATTTCCGGGCTGTAGGTCGTGGTCTCGAGGCTTGAAGTTCCCTGACTTTTCGCCAGAGACTGCGTCTGGCATCCTCAAATTGCCAGTCTCAAACAGAACCCTTGAGGATGTCACATGCAGTCTCTGGCGAAACGTCGGGAAACTTCAAGTCTCCAGGCCACGGCCTACAGCCCGGAAATCTTCTTCAAGATCATCATTGCAACTCCGGCCGTGAAAGCCTAAGTCAATACATGAAATATTTACTTTAAAAGACGCCCAGATTTGATTTAGATGCTAAGAAACTGCGGTGTTACGAGCGTCTAAGAAGATCATGGTTATTTTTTGGAATATTAACTTTAAAGCAAACAACATTTGATCTGGAAAATTATTTAATCTATCAGACAGAAGAAATAATTCCAAATCAATGCAGTTAATCAAATTCTCTTGTGAAATTGAAATTGTTCTGTCCTCCAGTAATTGATGCAAATTAGAGGCATAAAAATGTAAAACATAAAGCTCTGGTCTAGAGAATTTTATACAGATAATTCATTCAGTTTCAATTTTATTTCATTTGATTGTAAATTTACACTCGTTTCAATCATTCTTATTTCTACCAATATGTCCTTTATAAAACAAATGACAAATTCTGTCGCTTTAAAATTCATTTTTTTTTTCTCCGAGTATCTCATTCTTAAAAATAAAATGATTTTAGTTCAAACCTAGCTGAGATTATGGATGGATATTCGTTTCCAAAAATTATGATGATTCCAAGTATTACACCCTTCGACGGTGACTTTACACAGACGAGAAAATCAATTTTAAACGAATTCAAAATCCACATTTGCACGCACACGCACACACACACACCACATTATATATATTTATATATATATCTATATATATATATATCCTTTGTTCATAGATATATATATATATTGTTCATATCTATATATATATATATAGCTATATATATATTTGAATTCAGCCTATATACATATAGAGTAACCTACTTAAAATATCTATTCAGCACATACATATATGTGTATATGTATATATATATATATAGATATATATATATATATATATCCATCCATAGTCATTCTGCCCGAAAGCTGGTCCTTCATTCCAATCATAGCATTTTCATGCTATGCTTGCAGCTTTACTAGGGAATTGTAGGTGTGGTAGCTTCCCGTTGCTTTCCACATCGGTGAAGGATGATGATGATAATGGTAAGGATGATGATGGTGATGGCCATATGATTTCAGAGACTGTTTGAGCCTTAAAGTTTTCCTGACATTTGTCTTACAGGTGAGGAAAAACCCCGATAAAAACCTCACCCAAAAAAACTGCCCCGACCGGGGATCGAACCCGGGCCCGCTGCGTGACAGGGCAGCACGTTACCTCGAGACCACAGCGGGTGGACTATATATATATATATATATATATATATATATATATATAGTGATCCCTGTACAGGCCTCAGTAAGCCTTTGGGCAGTAGTAGGAGATTAGGGTTCCCACTTTTTCTAGACAATCGACACTTGATGTCAGCCGGGTTGTCAGCCCTGCGTGACGGCCGCCTTTACACCGACAAGAGTCTGATTCTCATTTCCGTTAGAGGCTCAGTCGAATCCCAGGGTCATGGTGCCGGCAGAAGGTTTGGGTCAATTTAAAAATTCTGACCCCCGGGACTCGAACCTTCGACCTTCCCGCTTTTAGCGCGATGCCTTAACCACTACGGTACGGGATGCCCCCATATATATATATATATATACATACAAATACGTTGGTTTGTTTGTTTGTTTGTCTGTTTGTTCGTACTTTATGCGCTGATCCGTTGATCCGATCATTACTTCAGATTTTAATATCCGTCCTTTCCCTTCTAATAGTTCACAATCCCATATAAGGTGATTTACTGTCTTTACGCCTTTATGTATATATGTAGGGCCTATGTATGTATGTGTTCATAGAAATATATGATAAAAAAAAAAAATTTGGTTTTGGTTGTAAAAACTAATACGAATAGGATTTAAAACGATGTCAAGAGCCCCGAATCCGAACTGCATTAATATTCCGCCTGCAACTGGCGAACTTCAAATTTTAGATCGCAAACTCTGATACAAAGTTATGCTCTATTCTTCTCCACGGTAGTGTCCTTTCGCAGCTCGTGTTACAACTATACAACCACCTAAAATTCTCCACCAATACTTCTCGCATCCATCAAATTTGATTTATCACTGGCTTTCTCAAACTGCAATTATCATCACCATCATCACTATCACCATTACAAAATCCCAGTAATAATAATAATAATAATAATAATAATAATAATAATAATAATACTGTACTACCAATCTATCCATCCATAGTAATTCTGCTTGAAGACAGGTCCTTCACTGCAATCATAGCATTTTCATGATATGCTTGCAGCTTTACTAGGGAATTGTAGGTGTGATAGTTTCCCGTTGCTTTCCACACCGGTGACGGCTGATGATGATGAAGATAATGATAAGGGTGATGATGATGATGATGATGGCCATGTGATTTCGGGGACCGTTTGGGCCTTAAAGTTTTCCAGACATTTGTCTTACAGGTGAGGAAAAACCCCGATAAAAACCTCACCCAGAAAATTGCCCCGACCGGGGATCGAACCTGGGCCCGCTGCGTGACAAGGCAGCACGCTACCTCGAGACCACAGCGATGGACTTATAATAATAATAATAATAATAATAATAATAATAATAATAATAATAATATATAATAATATTAATAATAATAATAATAATAATGAGTATTTGAGAATAAAGATTTAGGAACATTTTTGGATCAATGAGAGATGAACAGACAGGTGAATGGAGAAGACTACATAACATTGAACTACATGGCCTTTATACGAAGCCAGATATAATAAGAACAGTTAAGACTCGTAGACTGCGATGGACAGGACATATGACACGAATGGGGAATGAAAGACTTGCATGGAAGCTTCCTGTAGAAAACCAGAGGGAAAATTCCCCCAGTTGGTAGACGAAGAATGAGGTGGGAGAATAACATTAACCAACATTTGAGAGAAGTAGATTACACAGGAAATTATTGGAAAACAGCTCAGGATAGGGATGTATAAAGAGCTTATGTGCGCGCGGCCGTGAATCTACGGGTTCCATAGTGCCAGTGAGTAAATAGTAATAATAATAATAATAAAATAATAATAATAATAATAATAATAATAACAGTCTGTGAAACATCTAAAAATAGTGTAAAAACACGGTTATAATGAAACTGACTAGCAATTAATGGCATCTGCAAGAAGCGATCTCCCATAATAGTAATAATGATACTAGATAGATCATCGGTCGATTAATGTCTTTGACATCGTCTGATTCCCAATATCCAATTTTGTCGGTCCATCCAATCTCCTGGTTGTAGATGTTTTCCTTCATGTATAAATATATTCCCTGATTCGAGGAGGATTTAAGTCTTCCTCTGCCTCGTCTTCCCTCAGGTTTCCATCCCAAAACATATTTAGGTAGCCGATCCTCTTCCATTCGCTGGACATGTCCGTACCATCTTAATTGCTGAGTTTTAATATAATCTAAAATAGTGTCTTCAATCTTCATTTTCTCCCTTATAACTGAGTTCCTAATTTTTTCTCTTCTTGAAATTCT
This sequence comes from Diploptera punctata, assembly GCA_030220185.1. Taxonomy (NCBI): domain Eukaryota; kingdom Metazoa; phylum Arthropoda; class Insecta; order Blattodea; family Blaberidae; genus Diploptera; species Diploptera punctata. Next base: position 4,971,550 of record JASPKZ010000037.1, on the reverse strand, counting down.
TGCTGTCCTTCGTATAAAATCCATTTCCGTTGCCAAAAGGTACTTATTTGTTTTTGTTGTTAATGGCCAAAGTTCTGCTCCATAAGTAATGCTGCTTTTAACAATTGTATGATATATATTCATTTTATTTTTATTACTTATATTTTTATCCCACAATATTCCATTGAGGCAAGCAATTGCAAATTTTCCTTTATTATTTCTATTTCTTATTTCCTCTTCATAACTCCGATTTTTATTTATTTAATTCCTAAATATGAGATCTCACTACAAGATTTTATTGTTTCTCCAGTCTTCAAAATTAAATTTTGTTCTGGTTCACCAATTGATAAATATTTTGATTTTTTCATGTTCAAATTTAATCCCCATTTTTCATATTCTTCTATTAATTTTCTAGTCATATATTCTAAATGTTCATAATCTTGTGCAATTAACAATTGATCATCTGCAAAATGAAAGTTGTATAAAGTTTTGTTGTTTGAAATAGGAATTCCCATGCTTGAACATTTTCTCCTCCAATTCTTTAATATTTCATGTACATGTATTTTAAACAGAGTCGGTGATAGAAGACAACCATGACGAAAACTTTTGTTTATCGTAAAACCATGTGACAGTTTACTGTCAATTTTAATTTTAGATATGCAATTGCATATAAATTTTGTATAGCTTTAAATATTATAGTCTTAATTCCCATACGTCTTAAAGGAATCCATAGTTTCTCTATAGGGACATTGTCGTATGCTTTCTCTAGATCTACAAATATTAGGTGCAAAGGTTGTCCATATTGCATTTTCTTTTCTATTACCTGAGTGATGCAAAATAAATTGTCGGTTGTGGAACGACCTGCTCTAAATCCTGACTGTTCCTCTAATTCCATATCAGTATAGTTTTTTTCCAAATAATATTTTAGTATACGTCCATTCTACTCATAGTGTTATACCGCTATAATTTTCACATTGGTCTTTTTTTAAGGATTGTCAAAATGTATCCTAGTTTCCATTCTTCAGGAACTTTTTCACCATTCATAAATTTTGTAAATAATTTTCTCAGTCGTTCAAATAAATGGTCGCACCATGTTTTAATAGTTCCGCTGGTATTCTCATGGACCATTAGCTCTTTTATTTTTTTATGATTGAATATTCATTTTAATATCCACTATGTCTAATATAATAATAATAATAATAATAATAATTATTATTATTATTATTATTATTATTATTATTATTATTATTATTATTATTATTATTATTATTATTATTATTATTATTATTATTATTGAGCATTTCCATATGTGACTTACTGACATTTACAATACACTTCTGCAGCAAAATGGTTGGATAAATATTACAATTGATTGAAATTATGGGTGTTATCTACGTGATATGATAGAGGAAAAGTGTGTGATTAAGATTGTAAATAAACATGCAACTTCTGAAGAAAAATAATGTTATTTATTATCTATCAAAGTATGTGTGACTGACTGACATAAATGTCAACTCATCGTGCAGCTTAACATGTTCATCTGCATAATTTTGTGAAGTGTCATTCCCAATACAACTTTCCAAAATACCATTTGGAGGGCACATTTCAAGTTACATTCTCAATAATAAGAACGAAACAAAAATAACAATTAAGACCGGAGTTATAACATGATATGTGATGTGAGACTGACTAACTTTATTCTGTGACTGACTGACATATCTGAATTTTATTTAGAATTTCAAAATACAAACACACTAAAACTTGTTTAATGAATAATGCGGAAATCTGTCCAATGTGAATAAATTTATTGGTCCCGGCGAAATAACAGTAATTTTACGTGTATTTATTTTACATAAAACGGAATCTGTCCAACGCGGAAACGGAAGGATATTTCTACACAATTCATGAAAACATTTTATAAAGCGGAAAAGTGTGTGTGTGTGTGTGTGTGTATATATATATATATATATATATATATTCCCTCCATGGTATCTTTACCTTGTCGTGGTGGAGTGGCTTGCGTGCTTAAATGATCCTGAGAGCTATGCCGGCGGTAGCATTGCTGCCCATAGGGTTACCCATGCCGGACTGGTCGAAGGTGATAAGCCAGACGAAAAAAGTACCTTGGGCGAAAGAGTGACGATCTTTCACCGTAAAAATACAACCGTCAAGAAATGAGGACATGGGTTCATCTGGGGTAAAATTTTCCGAAGGTCAAATAGTCCCCCATTCGGTTCTCCGGGCGGGGACTACTTCAGGGAACCCATGCCAAAGGCTCAAATGAAAGATGTGCCTGGAAACTTCTTGTAGGAAAGCCAGAAGGAAAACGCCCAGTTGGTACACCAAGAATGAGGTGGGAGAACAACATTAACTATGATTTGAGGGAAGTAGATTATACAGGGAATGATTGGAAAGCATTAGCTCTGGATTGGGATGTATGGAGAGCTTATGTTCGCGCGGCCATGAACCTACGGGTTCGATAGTGCCAGTGAGTAAGTAAGTATATATATATATATATATATATATATATATATATATATATATTACTGAAGGCAGGTGCCAAGACGGCTTTTACAAATAGTGATTCAAATCAAATGGACAAATAAATATCAAAACAAAACAAACCTAATTGTCACTGACCATAAAGTTCATTGTTAAAAGTTGTCTTATTTCACATGGCGATAAGTACTTTGATAAATGCCTCCATCACCAAGATCGGTATATTATTGTTTCAACTTGTTCGCTGCAATAATTTTGATTGAATAACATGTGTGTCTTATGCTTTGTTCCCAGTTTATAACGTCGAGTAAAAAGAAAAATAATTAGTACGAAAAGAAAAAAGTTAGTGTTGTCACTTAAAGTAAAAATAAAAATGCTTGGCCGTTTATACGCTTTGGCGCGTCGTTTGCGTCTGTATCACGCTGTTTCAGTGTTAATGAATCAAGAAATCTAAAGACAAAATAAGGAATTATATCGCAGAATTCACAGCTGAATAAGTAAAGTAAAAGTAAAGTGATCCCACGACAGGCCTCAGGAGGCCGTTGAGGTAGTAGGAGGATAAGGCTCCCACTTTTCTAGACAATCGGCACTTGATGTCAGCCCTGCGTGACGGCCGCCTTTACCCCCAGAACAAGCGTCTAGTACTCATTTCCGTTAGAGGCTGAGTCGACTCCAGGAACATAGTGCCACCAGAGGGTTTGGGTCGGTTTAAAAATCCTGACCCCCACGGGACTCGAACCCTCGATCTTCTGGCTTGTAGCGGTGAATATCAATCTTAATTGAAAAATATTTTAAAAGCGGCAAAACAGGAAAAAATACTAAGTTCTTTAAGTCCTTGCCTAAACCTGACAGTAATAATTAATAGAAATTGTTCAAAATCTCTCATTAATTTATTTTATTTTGATAATTTTTATTCTAATCTGTAACCTTGGAACGTATCCCCTATATACCCATACAAATTACCATTCAATATTCGCTGTTTCTGTTTTCGCGATATATTTCCGGAACACATCCCCCGCGAATAAGGAGCTTTTACTGTATAGATTCTACCTGTAAAGATTCGGCCTCATTACACACCCGTTATGCGAAACACAGATATCTGTCTTGCAAATAACAATTACGCTGTAAAATCTTAAACTAGTTAAGTTCTGAGACCGATCTTTCACAGGTAGCGTTCTGAATTTACGGAATAAAGATGGCTAAAACGTATGTATCATTCTCATTAAGCGAAAAAGTGAAAGTGATTGAAGATAAATCTCCAAACATTTCCGGAACCGATGCTCCAAAGTCAAGCTCTAGCTGTTGTTAAATCCCTACGGGAATAACGATTTCGAAGAATCTTCGGGTTGGCTGGACAGTTATAAAAGACGACACAACGTAGTGTGGAATGAAATTTGCAGGGAATCAAAGAATGTGGACGAAAGTGTAGTTAGTGATGGAAAACCGAAACTGATTACTTTAATTTCAGGATACGCGCATAAGATACATTTTTAACGCTGACGAAATGGGACTGTTTTTTCACGCGTTACAGTCGAGGTCGCTCGTACATACTATAATTTTCAACGGAGTGGAACTACAATTAATCCAAGGTACGTAAAAATACATATACGGTGCTCTGTAATCTGAGTTATTTAAAAAATTAGTTTTTTTATAATGCGGAATTTTGTCCAATGTGGAAAAAAAATCGTCCCATACGATTCCGCTTTGAGGAAGTTTTACTTTATTACACAAATGTAACGAAAAACTATGAAACTAGAAAAACAATTTCGGTGACAGATATTATTAAAGAACTATAAATACTTTATCAATTCCACGAAAAATGTTTAATTTAATTTTGCTGTAAAATAAATGGTAAATAGAGAATACTACATAACAATGAACTACATGCTCTTTATAGGAAGCCAGATACAATAAGAACAGTTAAGTCTCGTACACTGCGATGGGCAGGACATGTGGCACGAATGGGGAATGAAAGACTTGCATGGAAGCTTCTTGTAGGAAAACCAGAAGGAAAACGCCCAGTTGGTAGACCAAGAATGGGGTGGGAGAATAACATCAACCATGATTTGAGGAAAATAGACTATTCAGGGGATGATTGATAACATTAGCTCAGGATAGGTATGTATAGAGAGTTTACGTCCGTGCGGCCATGAACCTACGGGTTCGATAGTGCCAATGAGTTTGTTTGTAAAGTAAATATTAATTTAAATAGATAGATATATACACAGATAGATACACGGACAGACGGACGGACAGACAGACGGACAGGCAGACAGACAGACAGGCAGGCAGGCAGACAGACAGGCAGGCAGACAGACAGGCAAGCAGGCAGACAGGCAGACAGAGACAGACAGGCAGGCGGGCAGACGGACGAACGGACGGACGGACGGACAGACAGACAGACAGACAGACAGACAGACAGACAGACAGACAGACAGACAGACAGACAGACAGACAGACAGACAGACAGACAGACAGACAGACAGACAGACAGACAGACAGACAGACAGACAGACAGACAGACAGACAGACAGACAGACAGACAGACAGACAGACAGACAGACAGATAGATATATAGATAGATAGATAGATAGATAGATAGATAGATAGATAGATAGATAGATAGATAGATAGATAGATAGATAGATAGATAGATAGATAGATAGATAGATAGATAGATAGATAGATAGATAGATTTATTGGAATTTGGCACTAACGGCGAAACCATGAAATGTAATGTTGTCACATAGAGCTCAAAGGAAGTTTCAAACATCATGTTAAACAACACTGTAATTTAAGAAAACACAAGGAAAATATCGTATTATTATTAAAAAACAGGTGGGGGGGAAAGTGTAGATTCAACCTCCGCAGACCCAGAATTGTTTCTAGGATTTTTGCCTGCATTAATAAGAGCTGACATTACGTTAAAATAAGTACAGCATCCTGTTTTCGTAAACAAATATAAAAAAAGGTAAAGTGATCCCACAACAGGCCCGGAGGCCCTTGAGGTAGTAGGAGGTTAAGGCTCCCACTTTTTCTAGACAATCGGCACTTGATGTCAGCCGGGTTGTCAGCCCTGCGTGACGGCCGCCTTTACCCCAAAACAAGCGTCTGGTACTCATTTCCGTTAGAGGCTGAGTCGACCCCAGGGCCATAGTGCCGCCAGAGGGTTTGGGTCAGTTTAAAAATCCTGACCCCAACGGGACTTGAACCCTCGACCCTCCGGCTTGTAGCCCAGTGCCTTAACCACTACGCTACGGCGTGCCCCGTAAACAAATATACTAACAGAAAAATGCCTTCAGAAACACACTGCAATAACTGTAATCATGATGTATAAGAAAATATTTCTGTACTTTAAACCCTTATTCAAAATGAAGTAGTTTTATTGCACACTTAAGTCCACCGCTGTGGTCTCGAGGTAGCGTGCTGCCTTGTCACGCAGCGGGCCTGGGTTCGATCTCCGGTCGGGACAGTTTTTCTAGGTGAGGTTTTTATCGGGGTTTTTCCTCATCTGTAAGACAAATGTCTGGAAAACTTTAAGGCCCAAACGGTCCCCGAAATCATATGGTCATCATCATCATTATCATCATCATCCTTCACCGGTGTGGAAAGCAACGGGAAGCTACCACACCTACAATTCCCTAGTAAAGCTGCAAGCATAGCATGAAAATGCTATGATTGCAGTGAAGGACCCCGGGCAGAATTACAATGGATGGACAAATAACTAAAACGATTGTTTGCTTGTTTCTGTAATCCCTTATTATAGTATAACTGTTTTTGAAGCAGGGTGTAATGCCTTCCACCGAACATCATTTTGTTTATACTGAACACTGCACGGTCACAGGTGCGTCATCCCTCCTTATATTCCGTGCATTCTTAACTTCATTGAATACTTACTGGAGCCCCCCTCCCTGCACATAACAATATACTATAGTAGATACCTAATTGGTAAACATCCGAAGTCCTATACGCGGCATTAGATCTACCTGAATGTAAGTATCATAACATAAAACAGTGTACTGTATAAATAAATAAATATTTGTTTTAAAATTATACCCAACTCCTTAAGATTATCCACTCTTTGAAATAAAATACTGAAAATAAATAAATATATCCCTAATAAGGAAGTACAAACTGCTTGTGATTTTTCATTCTAATAGCTATCAATAATTTTTAAAGAGTCCACCGCTGTGGTCTCGAGGTAGCGTGTTGCCTTGTCACGCAGCGGGCCCGGTCGGGACAGTTTTTCTGGGTGAGGTTTTTATCGGGGTCTTTCCTCACCTGTAAGACAAATGTCAGGAATACTTTAAGGCCCAAACGGTCCCCGAAATCATATGGCCATCGCAATCATCATCATTCATATTCATCTTAGATTAAGCTTAGGATTAGGGACTCTCCATGTGCACCACTATCTTCATCATCATCCATCATATCATCCGGGCAACGTAACCCCGCCTTCCAGGCGCCCCAACCTCAGAAGTACGCCATGCCAGGAGAGAACACCAGGAATTTCGAAAGACAACCTGGGGCATTTTCAAAAAAAAAAATATTTTTAAAGGTCGATTTGCAGTAGCAATGTTGAATGGAATTTTGGGGGATAAACAGATATTCAAAAAAAACTAAAATTCATATTTATAAATCAATAGTAAGAAGTTGAATGGCCAATGTACCATAACATGGATTATAAATTCCAAATTAAAGTCAAAATTCCAATCTACATAAACATATTTTAGGAATATATATATATATATACGATGCTCTAATTTAGACAGGTTCGGAAAAAATTTAAAAAATTAACTTTTACGAAACAATTATGCAATTTGTGTAAAATAAATAATTAGGCCTAGAATGGTGTGGACATATGAAGAGGATGAATGAAGAAGATATTAGATTAGATTTATTTAGTCTGGTGGAGTGAGGCCATGTGACCTTCTCTTCCACCCACCAGGACAAACATATATTACATCAGAATACAACAATCACAATTAACTCTAATATTAAACACTAAGTAAAAATTTGATCAAAAAGATAATATCTAATATATTACGATCTATAATGCAACCAGTTAATGTTAGTTAAAATTAAGACTAAAACTAATAATAAAATGTATACAAGCAAGGCATATTAAATTGTCCCTGTCTAATGTATATAAAAAAACAAAGGAAAATAATGAGATATTGTACTCTAATTTTACGATTATACAATATTTAAAAGAAAACAAATGATTTTTTGTTATTTTTAATATTATTTTCATAAATAATTAAACTTATTCGATTGAGGGTCTTTCCACTTTTCAGCGGTTGCACTTTTACCAGCCGGCTGCTGGCCCTTCACATCCACATGTGTCAATCACAGAGGTAGATGATCAACAGCAAGTGTAGGGGTGACATGTGGTTGGCATGTCGAGTCCCCCAGCCGTTATAGTTGGTTCCTCAACCTGGAGCCGCTACTTATTGTAGCTACCCAATTGCCTCACGATGCTGGGTGGGCACCGGTCCCATACTGGCCGAAATACCATGAGAAAATTTCTTCCCCATGGAGACTCGAACCAGCGCAAGTCCCGTAGCTCTGCGCCAAGGCTTCCTACCTTAACCGCTCGGCTACGGCGCGGGACAAACTTATTAATTGTTAAAAGAATACTATCAGTGAGGTGTATAAGTTAGTTTGTTATTAAATAATTATTTAATTTGTTTTTGAAATTAGAAATTTGGAGTGGGTTACAAATGGGGAAAAGAAGAGGGAGACCTAAGAAGACATGGATAGAAAGAATTATGAAATGGATGAAGGACAGGAGACTGCGACTTGAAGGATAGAGATATATGGAGGTACAGAATCAAAAGTTAATATTGGGCACAGAAACATGTTTGTGTGCATTTAAAATCCGTTGAATAAATATGAATTTTTAGCAGACATAACCTCAAAGGTTTATGTTTTCGACAAAAATTCTATTAATGAGAAAGTAGAAAATGTAACTCACCGGGTGGAGGTAAATCCAGATCGTGGGAAGACACTCGCGGTTCGCACTGGAGACACACAGTCTCAACTGAACGGACACTGTGGACGCACATTTACTTGAAAACGTGCGCATGCTCCACGTCGCCAACTGGGACGCGCAGTGATGAAATCAACACGTGCTCACACCTGTAACATCATAGAGGCTTCTCACCCTACGATTAGCAACATTTTCATATCCTATATCCTGACAAACACACTAAGTTTTATAGACTATTTAACTCATGCCCCAAATGGGAGTCAATGACCAATCACGTTTCAATGATTTCTGTTTTACAACCAATCAGAGTCGTGTTTCACGAAATATTTATCAGTGTTAGGATTATCATATATTAAACAAAGCTCCTCCTTTTTAATATTCTGAACAGGTCTGACCGTTATTTTGCAGTGACTGAGCCTATAACAAATACGGCTACCAGATTGTATATAATAGTGCTTACATGTCAACATTTGTAGCAATTGATTATACCACCAAAAAAAGAAACCACTGTTTGCACTTTCTTAAATGTATACGACATCAAAAATGAATTAATATACAGATTGATGTGTTTCATTTTTTCTCCACTAGAGAGCATTCTTACAATATTGCGTTCCTTTGGCAATAAATAGTATGATCTGGTTGCAGTGATAAACAAAAGAAGCAGTAGAAGCGTACCTATCGTTTCTCATTTGTTTTCAAACATCGCCGTTTACATTAAATATATAAATATTTTAAAATAACTATAGTTAAATAATGATTTGTGAGTAAACAGCTTAATTTTATTCGTTAAATAGTCCTAACAAATGCCACTCTTGATTTCCAAATTCTCTAGATAAATTCACTCCTCACAATTTGGAAATCACTCGTGGCATTACTTATGATAAACTTTCAACAAAATTCCAGATATTTCAAGGCACATACTATGCAACCAAATGTCATCTACATAAAATTCAAATAAGAAATGGAAAACACACAATTTATTCAAATATTTTATGTTTTTTCGGGCTAAATAGCCATTTAGCCCGAAAAACAAAAAAAAACATAAAATACATAAATCAAAACAACTGCCGTGAATGTCTACAATTTTACATACACGATTTATTGTTGCAAGTATGTGAAATGTTTATATGGATGCGAAACATGGACTCTTACTTTAAGGGAGGAAAGGAGATTACAAGTATTTGAGAATAAAATTCTTAGGAAAAAATTTGGACCAAAGAGAGATGAACAGACAGGTGAATGGAGAAAACTGCATAATAGTGAACTACATGATATGTATAGGAAGTCAGATATAATAAGAACAGTTAAATCTGGTAGGCTGCGATGGGCAGGACATGTGGAACGAATGGGAAATGAAAGACGTGCATGGAAGCTTCTTGTAGGAAAACCTGAGGGAAAACGCCCAGTTGATAGACCAAGAATGAGGTGGAAGAATAACATTACCTATGATTTGAGGGAAGTAGATTATACAGGGAATGATTGGAAAACATTGGCTCAGGATAGGGATGTATGGAGAGCTTATGTCGTCGCGGCCATGAACCTAAGAGTTAGTTAGTTAGTAAGTGAAATATATATGTTGAATAAATATCTAAAGGAAATAATACTTACGTACTTACTCACTGGAACTATCGAACCCGCAGGTTCATGGCCGCACGGACACAAGCTCTCCATACATCCCTATCCTGAGCCAATGCTTTCCAATCATTCCCTGTATAATCTACTTTCCTCAAATCATAGTTAATGTTGTTCTCCCACCTCATTCTTGGTCTACCAACTGGGCGTTTTCCTTCTGGCTTTCCTACAAGAAGTTTCCATGCACGTCTTTCATTCCCCATACGCGCAACATGTCCTGCCCATCGCAGTCTACGGGACCTTAACTGTTCTTATTATATCTGGCTTCCTATAAAGACCATGTAGTTCATTGTTATGAAGTCTTCGAATAACACTATGAGGTTTATTTTAATTATTATGAGTCCAAAAAATCTAACTCATTAACACTAAGCAACAAAAAAGAAACTTTTTTTTTTTGTCTCAGAAAGAAAAATATGTAATTCTGATGGTATTTTTTCTCCTGAATTCAAATATATCGGTTTTTTTTCCCATCACGCAAGGTTTCCGACAGACAGGAATTTTTAATTTCATCATCATCATCATCATCCGGTATCATGGCAGCTGCCGCCGTCTTCCGGAACCCAAACGCCATTCCTCTCTCTCCATCCATTGATCTTCCTCTATTCCTCTGATATTCATAGCTGCTTGTACCCCTTCTATTCAAGTTTTCTTCGGTCTTCCTCTCTTCCTCCTTTCCATTCGAATCCATTCCATAACAATTTTAGGTAATCTTTGCTCTGGCATTCTTTTGACATGGCCATACCACTGTAGTCTTTTCTTTTCTATAATGTCTATGATGTCCGTATCCTCTTGTACACCCATAATTTCCCTTATTTCTCTATTTCGTTTTCTTTCCATTCTAGATTTTCCAGCTGATCTTCTTAAGACATCCATTTCTGTACTTAAAATTCTTTTCATTTCTCTGGTATGAATTTGCCAGACTTCAGCACCATATGTTAAAATGCTCTAATTATGGTTTGATATATTTGTAATTTTCTATTTTTTGTAATATTTTTGCTCCACCAAACAGAGTTTAAAGCATTTATTGCTTGTTTTTTTGTGCGATTCTATTTTCAATTTCCACTGTGTTATCGCCTGAATCGTCTAATTTTGTTTCTAAATAAGTGCATTCAATACTAGGTTTTAGTTCTTCTCCATTGTTGAAATTTATATTTTCCATTTCTTCTCCTATGCACAGGTATTTAGTTTTCTCAATATATAAAGTCCTCATTTTTCATATTCTTCTTTTAGTCTTTTAGCCATATATTCTATGTCATCGTGGTCTTGTGCTATTATTTCAAACACTTTAATATTTTCTACATTCGTAACTACACAATATTCGAACATTCGGACTCGCCTAGAAAATAAGAAATGACGATTTTCTGCTATATTTCGCCTGTGGAGCATCCCTCTTAATGGTCCAACAATAATCGGCCAGCATATTAGGATTCCATTTGCCTTGATATCTCTTTTCCATAGCTGAAACCATTTGGTTTTATTTTACAATGGACAAATGGACGAAAAAACGCTCATTAAAAAATAATTATTTAAATTCATTAATTGAAACTGAAATAAAACACTGTGGGTGATGGATAAATTCCGAATACATATTTGAAAACTAGATTAAAAAACTGCATTAAGTACAACTATTGGTACTCATGAGACAAAAATCATGTTGACCAGTGTAATACATGTTGATTATTTCCCAAAAATGTGAAAAATGCTTTAAAATAAAGTGAGAAGTTGACCTCAAAGTAACCTAAAACCAGCATATTTTTAATGTAAAATGTGCATTAGTCATTTCTCAGATAGTGCAGCCAACTTATCACAAAAATCCGCTAACAAACAAGTGAACGCTAAACTAATCTGGTGTACATTAACTCCCCCATTTTCTCACCTTAACTTGCCCAAACTAACACTAACTTAAGGTTTAAATTAAAATTATTTATACCTCACCTCATATCCAGTCTTCTGATAACACTGGTCAACATGATTTTCGTGTCATGAGTACCAATAGTTGCACTTAATGCAGTTTTTATTGTGTTTTCAAATATGTATTCGGAATTTCTCCATCACCCACAGTTCTTTTATTTCAATTTCAATTAATGGATTTAAATTATTATTTTTTTAATAAACTTTGTTTCGTCCATTTGTCCATTGTAAAATAAAACCAAATGAGATAACTCAAATGGTATTCAGCTATGAAAAAGAGATAGCAAGGCAAATGGAATCCTAATATGCTGGCCGATTACTGTTGGATCATCAAGAGGGGTGCTCCACAGGCGAAATATAGCAGAAAATCATCATTTCTTACTTTCTAGGTGAGTCCGAATGTTCGAATATTGTGTAGTTACGAAAGTAGAAAATATTAAAGTGTTTGAAATTATAAATTCCTGTCTATCGTAAACTTTTCGTGATGGAGAAAAACCGATTGGAACTACTAAAATGAAATTCCCTTAATGAAAGGAGGCAATTTAGGGAATTCAAAGAGCGACACAAACGTTTTTGCACGATAGTGCGTTTTGTAGTACTTACAGCAATGGCGACCATGATTGAAAGTTTAACTTCCTAAATTTCGGGGTTGTCAACATATATAACTATACTGTAATATTACATATTACAAACCTCGTGCAGGAAGTAAAACCACTGCCATTTATGTATACTACGTACAATGTATATACAAAAATATATCCAAAAGGTATCCTACATTATACGAAACAAATCACTGCATTTTAAATGAAATGAACTTCATTTGAAACAATATAAAACAATAAATACGCACTTGCCGTTATTTTATGACTGATTGGTGTAACGGCCTGATGTAGTCTCAACTAATAAACATTGGTCACAGTGTTAAAGTTAGTCAGTTGTATATAAAGTAAAGTAAAGTGATCCCACAACAGGCCTCAGGAGGCCCTTGGGGTAGTAGGAGGTTAAGGCTCCCACTTTTTCTAGACAATCGGCACTTGATGTCAGCCCTGCGTGACGGCCGCCTTTACCCCAGAACAGGCGTCTGGTACTCATTTCCGTTAGAGGCTGAGTCGACCCCAGGGCCATAGTGCCGCCAGAGGGTTTGGGTCAGTTTAAAAATCCTGACCCCAACGGGACTTGAACCCTCGACCCTCCGGCTTGTAGCTCAGTGCCTTAACCACTGCGCTACGGCGCGCCCCCCGTCAGTTGTTTATAACGAACGCAAATATTTCTAACAAAGATGTTATTATTTATTATTCTGAAAACACCATCGTGCAAAAAATAATGTACAACACACGTTTATGAAGTCTTTTACAGAATCTCAGAAATTAAAAACTTCGCTATCGCATGGTTTTAAACATTTCATCACTTTTGTAAAAATCACTTCCCAACCTCGCATCGTATTACTGTAATCCATCCATCCATAATAATTCTGCCCGAGGGCAGGTCTTTCACTGCAATCATAGCATTTTCATGCTATACTTTCAGCTTTACTAGGGAATTGTAGGTGTGATAGCTTCCGTTGCTTTCCACATCGGTGAATGATGATGATAATGATAAGGAGGATGATGATGGCCATATGATTTCGGGGACCGTTTGGGCCTTGAAGTTTTCCTGACATTTGTCTTACAGGTGAGGAAAACCCCCGATAAAAACATCACCCAGAAAAACTGTCCCGACCGGGATCGAACCCGGGCCCGCTGCGTGACAAGGCAGCACGCTACCCGAGATCACAGCGGTGGACTATAAGTAAAGTGATCCCACAACAGGCCCGGAGGCCCCTTGGGGTAGTAGGAGGTTAAGGCTCCCACTTTTTCTAGACAATCGACACTTTATGTCAGCCGGGTTGTCAGCCCTGCGTGACGGCCGCCTTTACCCCCAGAACAAGAGTCTGGTACTCATTTCAGTTAGAGGCTGAGTCGACCCCAGGGCCATAGTGCCGCCAGAGGGTTTGGGTCAGTTTAAAAATCCTGACCCCAACGGGACTTGAACGCACGACCCTCCGGCTTGTAGCTCAGTGCCTTAACCACTACGCTACGGCGTGCCCCCAGCAGTGGACTATATACTGTAATATTGTATGAAATGTATTTTGTACCACAGCGTTTATTAACTGGGATCAAATATAACAAAATGCACAGTATTAATTAATATCGATTATAATGTATATCGATTATCATGAAGGTTATGTATTAATTAACTGCATGTTGTACTGTATAAATACAGTTTAGCATCAAAAATGCACTGTCTGAACGTATTAAAACAAAAATCAGTTTCCAGTCGTGTTGTACATTTACCCCTACGGGATACATGAAAATGCCATAAAACGTACACAGTGCTAGAGAAAAGACTGGTAATGTTACAACGGTTCAGACAATTTTTCCTGTTAGTAACGATGTACATTTTGTGACAAAAAAGAATGGGCCGACTCTTGGTCTCGAATATTTCAAGTTCTAACGCGCGATTCACACGAGTAAACTAATTGCACAGTAGAGCTACAATACGTTTTCTTTCTTCCCTTGAAGAGTATTCTTTCTAAACGTAACAAGGCAGCGAAAGCGTAGCTCAGTGCTTAGTGGCTTCTTCTTCTTCTTCCGAATGCAGTATTGGGTGATGAAGCCCGTTCTGCGACTACAAAAACTGATCTTTCCATCGGTTGAAGGGTCTTCCGAGGTCTCTTTTGCCTTTAGGGTTGAGGTGGTAAATCATCTTTGGTAAACGGGAATTTGACATTCTCTGGACGTGTTGGAACCATTTAATCTGACTATTTAACTCATGCCCCAAATGGGAGTCAATGACCAATCACGTTTCAATAATTTCTGTTTTACAACCAATCAGAGTCGTGTTTCACGAAATATTTATCAGTGTTATAATTACCATATTAAAGAAAGCTCCTCCTTTTTAATATTCTGAACAGGTCTGGCCATTATTTTGCAGTGACTGAGCCTGTGAGAAATACGGCTACCATATTGTATATATAGTGCATGAATGTCAACACATATATAAAAACATTTCTAGCAATTGATTATACCACCAAAAAAAGAAACCACTGTTTGCACTTTCTTAAATGTATTTTTTCCCAGGTAACAATCCAGAAAAATATCATTCTCATATTTACATCATACGACATCAGAAATGAATTAATATACAGTTTGATGTGTTTCATTTTTTCTCCACTAGAGTGCATTCTTACAATATTGCGTTTCTTTGGCAATAAATAGTATGATCTGGTTGCAGTGATAAACAAAAGAAGCAGTAGAAGCGTACCTATCGTTTCTCATTTGTTTTCAAACATCGCCGTTTACATTAAATATATAAATATTTTAAAATAACTATAGTTAAATAATGATTTGTGAGTAAACAGCTTAATTTTATTCGTTAAATAGTCCTAACAAATGCCACTCTTGATTTCCAAATTCTCTAGATAAATTGGAAATCACTCGTGGCATTACTTATGACTATTTAACTCATGCCCCAAATGGGAGTCAATGACCAATCACGTTTCAATGATTTCTGTTTTACAACCAATCAGAGTCGTGTTTCACGAAATATTTATCAGTGTTATAATTACCATATTAAAGAAAGCTCCTCCTTTTTAATATTCTGAACAGGTCTGGCCATTATTTTGCAGTGACTGAGCCTGTGAGAAATACGGCTACCATATTGTATATATAGTGCATGAATGTCAACACATATATAAAAACATTTCTAGCAATTGATTATACCACCAAAAAAAGAAACCACTGTTTGCACTTTCTTAAATGTATTTTTTTTTCCCCAGGTAACAATCCATAAAAATATAATTGTCATATTTACATCATACATCAGAAATGTATTAATATACATTTAAAACACAAGTGATCTTCTTGGTGATATAATATTAAAATATATATGTAGTCAATATGCCCATTTCACCAATTAATGTTTTAAAATGGTCCATTTTAAAACATTAATTGGTGAAATGGGCATATTGACTACATATATATTTTAATATTAATATACAGTTTGATGTGTTTCATTTTTTCTCCACTAGAGAGCATTCTTACAATATTGCGTTCCTTTGGCAATAAATAATATGATCAGGTTGCAGTGATAAACAAAGGAGGCAGATGAAGCGCACCTATCGTTTCTCATTTGTTTTCAAACATCGCCGTTTACATTAAATATATAAATATTGTAAAATAACTATAGTTAAATAATGATTTGTAAGTAAACAGCTTAATTTTATTCGTTAAATAGTCCTAACAAATGCCACTCTTGATTTCCAAATTCTCTAGATAAATTCACTCCTCACTTCGTGAGTCGTGAATTTATCGATAATTTGGAAATCACTCGTGGCATTACTTATGATAATTTTGTATATGTTCAACCATTTCCCTACTATTCCACTGCATCCTTACCTCATCACTTTTCATTCTATCCCTTAATGTTACTGCAGTTAGTGATAGGAGGAATCTTATTTGTGAACTATTATTGCGGGATTTATCTTTTGCTCGAAGTGTCCAGCATTCAGTGCTTAGTGGCTTGATTCGTATACAAGAGGTCGCAGGTTCGATTCCCGATGAGGTTATTTTTTTTAATTCTTAAAGTGATTTCTATTTTATTCTGTATATTCATTCTTAAAGAAAAACGTACTAACTATTTGGAAGTATTAATATTTTTATTATTAATATTATTATTTACTTATTTATAATCAGGTTTACAGTGTAATAAAACATCTTCATATGCCCAAAGCTTTTTAAATTTTTATCTACTATATCCATTCTTCTCTATCTTCTCATTCCAATTCTTCCAGACCTAGCTCCCTCATATCTCTTCTTACATCATCCATCTATTTAAATCTGGTCCATCTCTCTTTCCTTTTTTCAGGTGGAATACATTCCAAAGCTTGTCTGTGTAATCATTTATCTGGCTCCTACGTATATGGCAATACCATTCTAGTTGACTGTATCTCACAAAATCTAATATTGAATTTTGAACTTTCATTTGTTGTGTGATGATTGTATTTCTGTTTTTTTTTTTTTTTTTCCTCCAATTTAGAATGTCTAGTTGAGCGTCTGTAAGAATTCATTTCGATAGACATAAGCTTTAAACTCAATTTTTTATTCAGATGCCAAGTTTCTGCACCGAATATTAGCGTGCTTCGAATTATGCATTTATATATTTCTAATTTGGTATCTTCTTATGTAGTGGAATGCAGGCTTTCACGGCCGGTAATCATGGTTATAAAAGATTCCGGGCTATGTGGCCGTGGTCTATAACTGGCGTTTCTTCCAGACGTTTCTCCCTCAACTGCGGAGGGCATCTTCAGTGGCGAGCGCTTACAGCTATTGTTTCCCTGTCGCAGTCGAGTCTACGACAGGGAAACAACAGCTGTAAGCGCTCGCCACTGAAGATGCCCTCCGCAGTTGAGGGAGAAACGTCTGGAAGAAACGCCAGTTATAGACCACGGCCACATAGCCCGGAATCTTTTATAACCATCTTCTTATGTTCTTATCCCACAAAACTCAGTTTAACAATGTTATTGCCAATCTGCCTTTTTGAATTCTATATTTTGTCATTTTCTTGGGGACATTTTGAGTTAATTTTGATACCCAGGTAATTACATACTTCACATCAATACAATAGATTATTATTATTATTATACTTGCTTACTTACTCACTGGCACTATCGAACCCGTAGGTTCATGGCCGCGCGGACATAAGCTCTCCATACATCCCTATCCTGAGCCAATGCTTTCCAATCATTCCCTGTATAATCTACTTCCCAAAACATAGTTAATGTTGTTCTCCCACCTCATTCTTGGTTTACCAACTGGGCGTTTTCCTTCTGGCTTTCCTACAAGAAGTTTCCATGCACGTCTTTCATTCCCCATACGCGCAACATGTCCTGCCCATCGCAGTCTACGAGACTTATCTGTTCTTATTATATCTGGCTTCCTATAAAGACCATGTAGTTCATTGTTATGAAGTCTTCTCCATAATAATAATAATATTATTATTATTATTATTATTATTATTATTATTATTATTATTATTATTATTAATTTCAACAATGGAGAAGAACTAAAATCTAGTATTGAATGCACTTATTTAGGAACAAAATTAGACCATTCAGGCGATAACACAGTGGAAATTAAAAATAGAATCGCACAAACAAAACATGCAATAAATGTTCTAAACTCTGTTTGGTGGAGCAAAAATATTACAAAAAATAGAAAATTACAAATATATCAAACCATAATTCAGAGCATTTTAACATATGGTGCTGAAGTCTGGCAAATTCCTACCAGGGAAATGAAAAGAATTTTAAGTACAGAAATGGATGTTTTAAGAAGATCAGCTGGAAAATCTAGAATGGATAGAATACGAAATAAAGAAATAAGGGAAATTATGGATGTACAAGAGAAGCCGGACATCATAGACATTATAGAAAAGAAAAGATTACAGTGGTATGGCCATGTCAAAAGAATGCCAGAGCAAAGATTGCCTACAATTTTTATGGAATGGATCCTAATGGAAAGGAGGAAGAGAGGAAGACCGAAGAAAACTTGGATAGAAGGGGTACAAGAAGCTATGATTATCAGAGGAATGGAGGAAGATCAATGGATGGAGAGAGAGGAATGGCGTTTGGTTTCCGGAAGACGGCGGCAGCTGCCATGATACCGGATGATGGTGATGATGATGATGAAAAGGAAAACAAAAATTTAAGACCACGACAATTTTTTTCAAACGCATCCGGACCCCACCTAAAATTACTTCCCGACCTCTGTCCTAGAGTGAATTTTGCAAACAGTGTTCACCTCTAAAATCATCACACTTACTTTCTGCAGTCAAAACGGAGAGCGCGAAAAACATGTCTCCTGAACGCCATCTTATCGCGGATGACCATGACAAATAAATCACAAATACTACAACCCCTCAGCCTACATATATTATAAACTGGTGCTAATGAACACAGACTTTGAGGGTGTTGCATTTTTTGCGGCAGTGTATACATTACAGTACTATTGAAAGCGAAAATTTGAAGAAGTTCGCCATAGACTAAGAAACAGATAAGAAAGTAAGCTAATTTCGCATACATGCCATAAGCGGCGCTAGTGTAGCACTATCCCGCTGACATCTAATATATTGCTGTGGTATTAATATGCAATTCAGTGCCGTCTGGAGGTAAAATTATTAATTAGTAGATATAATGCAAATAGTTGCCTTTTAGGTTCTCTAGGGAAACATCCATCCATAGTAATTCTGCCCGAAGGCAGGTCCTTCACTGCAATCATAGCATTTTCATGCTATGCTTGCAGCTTTACTAGGAAATTGTGTAGGTGTGGTAGCTTCCCGTTGCTTTCCACACTGGTGAAGGATGATGATGATGATGATGACGATGATGATAATGATAAGGATGATCATGATGATGATGGCCATATGATTTCGGGGACCGTTTGGGCCTTAAAGTTTACAGGTGAGGAAAAACCCCGATAAAAACCTCACCCAGAAAAACTGCCCCGACCGGGGATCCAACCCGGGCCCGCTGCGTGACAAGGCAGCACGCTACCTCGAGACCACAGCGGTGGACTAGGGAAACATTTTTTTTTTTGCTCATATAAAATCTTGCAGCCTGGAACTCAATATTTAAACCCCCATTTTCTCTTTTTGTACAATATAGCTAACTCACAGGCGCTATCGAACCCGTAGGTTCGTGGCCGCGCAGACATCAGCTCTCCATACATCCCTATCCTGAGCTAATGTTTTCCAATCATTCCCTGTATAATCTACTTCCCTCAAATCTTGATTAATGTTATTCTCCCACCTCATTCTTGGTCTACCAAATAGGCGTTTTCACTCTGGTTTTCCTACAAGAAGCTTCCATGCACCTCTTTCATTCTCCATTCGTGCCACATGTCTTGCCCACAGCAGTCTATGAGACTTAACTGTTCTTATTATATCTGGCTTCCTATAAAGACTATATAGTTCACTGTTATGTAGTCTTCTCCATTCGCCTGTCCATTTCTCTTTGGCTTTTTGTACAATATATGTATCGGAAATTCAACTTACAAAATGGCTAATTTCCCACACTCCCGAATACTTTGTAAACACTTGTGCCTTGCAATTGTTTCATTAGTTACATACTGTTACTATTGCCCGTTCAAGGAGTAAGCGCAGTTGTTGATGGAGGGCGCTGCAGTCGTGTTATACGGGAATATAACAGGTGGCACTGCTAACTATGAAGTGCAGAGGGGAATGGGACGCGGGACGCTGACAGTACAGGTCTAATAGAAAGTTTGTTAGCGGTGCACATTGTAATAAGTAAATTATCTTTCTGTCTTGTGAATTAATCACTTTTCTTGGAGACTTTTAGGTGTATCCATACTTATATAATACAAACGTAGATCTATAATACAAATTGTTGTATCGACACGAAATCACTCTTCAAGAGCGAACGATGTGGTTACAAGTGCTATTAAAAGGCTACTGTGATTTTTCGTCCACTGTACACTGCCTTACATTACGTCACGTGTAGCAACAAGCAGTGCTTCGCGATCCGTCCGCCTGCAGAGATATTTTGAATCACTAATATGAACTAAAAGTGCTACCACTCCTTCATCCATTGCAGTTCGTAGCAAATGTGTGTCACTACATGCAGTTTTTCCTCTTGGTGTGCTCTGTGGACTCACTCTGTAAACCCACTAACACAGGCCTATACATCATTCAAGTTAAGATAGGAGCTTATTTCAGTATCGCTATATACGATATATCTTTTAAGCGCATAAGCCTATCTGAATTACCTCATTTGAGCGATGCCTCTAACGAAAATTGATCAATAATTTGACAATCCATCACATTTAGGCAGTTCCTCAAGACGAGAACAAACCACTTACTGCCAGGCAGACATTTTTTGTGATTGATTGAATTCCAAGACACATAGGCTCTCTTATCACATCTGTTGTACATTCACTTCTTATATCGGTTTCCTTTTAAATTCTCATTGCACATCGTTTTAACACTATACTAAACCGTAAGTTTTTACAAAAGCTCGAAGAAGTAGGCCTATTCATGTTTCCATTATAATATGTGAAGAGACTACTTAGTTTGTGATTAACTTAGTGCCAAGGACATCTCCCAGACAAAACTTCTATAATTCATACTGAACAACTGATGAGGTTGTTTTGTAATAAGTTAAAATAATGGAAATTTTAAAGAAGTGCCAGAATTCAAATACCTAGGAACAATAATCACAAATAGGAATAAGATGCACAAAGAAATTAAACATAGGCTCAATTCTGGAAATGCGTGCTATTATACATTGCAGAGACTTTTGATGTCCCAACTCCTTTCAAAAAACGTTAAACTGAAAATATATAAAACTGTTATTCTACCAGTTATATTATATGGGTGCGAAACATGGGCTCTTACTTTAAGGGAGGAAAGGAGATTACAAGCATTCGAGAATAAAGTACTTAGGAAAAGTTTTGGACCAAAGAGAGATGAACAGACAGGTGAATGGAGAAGACTACATAACAATGAACTACATGGTCTTTATAGGAAGCCAGATATAATAACAGTTAAGTCTCGTAGACTGCGATGGGCAGGACATGTTGCATGTATGGGGAATGAAAGACTTGCATGGAAGCTTCTTGTAGGAAAGACAGAGAGAAAACGCCCAGTTGGTAGACCAAGAATGAGGTGGGAGAATAAAATTAACTATGATTTGAGGGAAGTAGATTATACAGGGAATGATTGGAAAGCATTGGCACAGGATAGGGATGTATGGAGAGCTTATGTCCACGCGGCCATGAACCTCCGGGTTCGATGGTGCCAGTGAGTAAGTAAGTAAGGAACATTATTTACAAATAGGAATGAAATGCACAAAGAAGTTAAACATAGGCTCAATTCGGGAAATGAGTGCTATTATGCAAACAGGGACTCTTGTCATCCCAACTTCTTTCAAAAAACATTAAGGGGGGCTACGTCTTTGAGGGTCAAAGAAAATAATTTCTCAACTTTTTCATACAGATTGAAACTTCATATTTAAATTAGTGAAAGATTTTTATTGATATCTCTATTACTTTTCGAGTTATTAATATTTAATTTTAGGAAGTTATATTTTGAGGTTATTTTAATTATATTATTTTTAGTCTGGACATCTTACCTCAATATTAATGTTGATTTGTTCTTGGACATGTTTCAAAACAATTCTGCCTGGGAAAGCTGACGATAAAACAGAATTGTTTTGAAACATGTCCAAGAACAAATTAACATTAATATTGAGGTAAGATGTCCAGACTAAAAATAATATAATTTTCGAGTTATGTTTAAACATGTGCAATGCTGTCCCTCGAGTGAGTCCTTTAATTTTAGAAGGTACCTACATCTTCGGTAAGTTTGTCGCTTGTTTTCCGAAACTTAATTTTTTCAATACGGTTTCCTGATAACTCCCAAAGTTTTCAAGATATTGTGATGACATTTGTATGTATATGTAGTTTACAGAGATGAACAAAATATACTAAAATTAGTAATGTACCTATTATATTTTATTTTTAATACACATTTTGAACAAAAATGAGTATGCATCAATTTAAAATTAAAATTAAAATATTTGCACTCTATATAATTAAACAATTGTAGTATATTTTGTAACTACAGCATTAATGAGTAAAATAAAACAAGAATCGTTAAAATATATTGAAATTTAGGAAAATTATCAGGAAAACGGCAAGACAATGCAAAATTTTCAGCTGACATTTTGAATATTTAATTAACCATAATGACTGAAGTTAGATTGTACTTAAGTACACAAATATACTCACATTGTAATGTAGATATCACATACCAAATTTCATTTCTGAAACCAGCATTTTTGCTGAGAAAAAAAAATTAAATATGTCATATTTTTAATGGCTAAAGACTGAAAATATGTAAAACTGTTATTCTACCAGTAATATTATATGGATGCGAATCATGGACTCTTATTTTAATGGAGGAAAGGAGATTACGAGTATTTGAGAATAAAGTTCTTAAGAAAATGTTTGGGCCAAAGAAAGATGAACAGACAGGTGAATGGAGAATACTCCATAACAGTGAGCTACGTGGCCCTTAATAGGTATCCAGATATAATAAGAACAGTTAAATATCATAGACTGCGATGGACAGGATACATGGCACGAATGGGGAATGAAAAAGATACATGGAAGCTTCTTGAAGGAAAACAAGAGACCTTTCAGAAATATCGGTATTTTTTATTTAACTCTTTAATAACCGAATTGAGATTTATTTTTACTGCTCGCTACTGTTTTATTTCACTGCACACTATGTTGTAAAAATGTAAAAAAAAAGCACAAAAATTTAATTTGCCATTTAATTTTAGTACAAATGTATTTTTATATAAGAGAGTCAAGAAGGGCATATGCGTGTTAAAATGGTTTCTGTGGCTAGTCATAAACTCAGAGATTGAATTCTATTTTCCCGTGACCCAATTGCCAAGCGACGGAAATGTGGGTCCATTTTTCTTAAGGTTAAATCAAAATGACACTTCGAAATACATCAAGCTATTGGCAAGGAAATACGTAAGACAATGATTACGGCTGCAAGTCATCGATTCTCTACACAACTTAAAATTATTATCTTGAGCGATAATGCGTTTTGTCGTATTTACAGCAACGGCGACCATAAATGAAATTTCAATTTCATACATTTCGGGGTTGCCAACCTAAATAACTATATTGTAATAAAAATAACTATAGCTGTAAAGTTACATATTACAAACACGCGTGTGGGAAGTAAATATTAATAAATTCAATTATTTATGAAAATAATATTAAGATTAACAAATATTTTCTTTTGCTTTGTTTTAAATATTGTATAATCGTAAAATTAGTTTTCTATATCTCATTATTTTTTGTTTTTATATACATTAGACAGGGACAATTTAATATGTTTTGCTTGTATACATTTTATTATCAGTTTTAGTCTTAATTTTAACTAACATTAACTGGTTGCATTATAGATCGTAATATAATAGATATCTTTTTGATCAAATTTTTATTTAGTGTTTAATATTAGAGTTAATTGAGATTGTTATATTCTGATGTAATATATGTTTGTCCTGGTGAGTGGAAGAGAAGGCCACATGGCCTTAACTCCACCAGGCTAAATAAATCTAATCTAATCTAATCTAAAACCACTCTCCTCTATGTATACTACATAAATGTATATACAAAAAAAATATCCAAAAGATAGTGTTAATATACATTATACGAAACAAATCACTGCATTTTAAATGAACTGAACTTTATTTGAAGCAATATGAAACAATAAATACGTACTTGCCACCATGTTATCACTAAATTGATCTCACGGCCTCCTGTTGTTTCATCTAATAAACGTTGTCCACACTGTTAACGTTATTCAATTGTTTATAATGAACGCTAATATTTTACTATTATTTATTATTTTTTTAAACACCATCGCGCAAAAAATAATGTACAACGCACATTTGTGAAGTGTTTTACCGAATCTCGGATATTAAAAACCTCGCTATTGCTCGGTTTTTAACCATTTTCCTCGATTTTGTAAAAACCACTTCCCAACCTCGCATCGTAATATACTATTGCAGTTTTTTTTTCATATAACTTACGGGGTTTGGAACAAAAATATTACAAAGGAAACTAAAATGAAAATTTATAAGAGCATAATACAGAATATTCTGTCATATGGAGTGAAACTTTGTCTTTGACGGAATTACAAAAGAATAAAATTAAAACAGTTGATTTGATTATCTTAGAAGAAGCCTCCAAAAAACAATACAGGATAAATAAGAAATGAATTCCTTCTTCTTCTTCTTCTTCTTCACTTCCTGGTTTAGGCAAGAGTTGCCTGTTCCGTCTTCACTAATAGATCTAAGACCATCTCTTCCGAGGACGTCCGACATCTCTTCTTCCTCTTGGAAAATAATGGAAGATTTTATTTGGTAATCTACTTTCTTCCATTCTTTCTACATGTTCTTTCCACTGTATCTTGTTGTAAATAGATTTTCTTTTATGGAGTAGATCTGCAGTTCTTCGCGGATATCAAGGAGTTAGACAAGGGTGTAGTCTATCGCCCACTCTTTTTAATATATATATATATCGACGACATTATGAAACAATGGAAAATTATAATGGACAAAGGCCTTAGATTGAACAATAACTCAAGTATTAATAACTTACTTTTCGCCGATGATTTGGTCTTACTACACCATGATGAAGATCTGTTACAATTGGCTGCTTACAAACTAAATGCAATATGTAGCGATTATAATTTTAAAATTTCATTAAGTAAAACAAAAGTAATGGCATTTTGTGGAAGAAATACTCTGCGTGCAAAAATAGTAATTAGAGACGAAATTATTGAACAAGTATCCCACTTTAAATATTTAGGATGTAACATCAGCTATGTGTATGATAAAGATATTGAACACAAAACACATCAGTTTCAAGCTCTTTGTGGTACAATAAATAGAACATTGAATAATAAAGAAATGAATTCCTTTGGAGAGAAATGAATGTCACTATATCTGTTGTTAAGAGGATTGAAAATCAAACGCTTAAATGGTATTGTCATGTACAAAGAATGGAAAATGAAAGACGGCCAAAAAATATATACCAATGGTCACACCCTGGAAGAAATAAAATGGCAGACCAAGATGGAAATGGAAAATTTATATCAGAACCATAATGGATGATAGGAATTTGCAAGAAGGAGATTGGAATTATAGAAATAAATGGAAACTGAAGACGGCAAACCTATTAGTGGAGGAAAGCCGAAGAAGAAGAAGAACTTACAGGATGTGAATCATATAAACTGCACTGGCTCTATCGAACCAGTAGGTTCATTGCCACTTTGACATTAGCTCTCCGTACATCCCTATCTTGAGCTAATGTTTTCCTAAGAACTTTATTCGCAAATATTCTTTATCTTTCCTACTCCCTTACAGTAAGAGTCCATGTTTTGCATCCATATAATATAACTTGAAGAATAATAGACTAGAGCTATTTTTACAGAATAGCCTTATAGTTTTATTTCCAGAAATAGTTGTTTAAAATATGTTACTAGCTCTGATATGAATTTTTAAACCAATAGCGATTGCAGACTATTAACTTGCTGTTCTTATATAAATGGAATACAAATTTCATTTTAAAAATCAATGACAATAACGGACGGCGTTATGCATCAACCGGCTATGCGTCATCATGTAAGTTTCGAGAAAAACACGTTTAAAGTCTAAGACAATATTCACTATTTAGCCCCAAACTAACAATACTGGATATAGCAATTTATTTTCCTTGTTTGACAGTTGTGCATCAACAATCTAAAAGCGGGAACATTTGGCGGTTAGCTGCATGATACAAAACTTAGATTAGCATCTAGTTCCATACCCGTTTGTTGCAAAACACAATGTCTGACAGGACTGAAGATGTTTGCGTTTTTGTTTAATAATAAGGCCGCATTTAAAGATTTGTCGCTAAAAGTGTGCATACTAGGATGGGTCGAAAAAACTAATTTTTTTTTTCGAAGTTGTAATAGCGCGGAAAAGTTGCGAATTATATAGACAAAAGAAAAGAAAAATAATTATCAAAGTCGGTTAACATCTTCCTGACGCGCAAAGGCTCTGAAGTTCGGCAAAATATAAAAAAAACTTCATTTTTTGCAATTATTTCTTGTTATTTTAATATCAAGTGAGTATTGCAGATCTTTGCTAAGCACGTTTATGTCTATCTGTGGGATCTGACAATCAATACTCTGCAAGTTGTTTATAAAAATACCAAAAATGCGTAAAATATAAATTGTTCGTTATTGTGGCAAATTTTGGAGCTTATGCGCGACCGGAGGATATCAACTGATCTAAACCAAATTAAAACACAATGTTTTTAGGTTCTATTTGAAGACGTTACAAACTATTACATTACGAAAACATCGAATTAAAAAATTAAAGAAACAATCTCAAAAATGAAGTTTTTTACATATTATGTCAAACTTTAGAGCCTTTGCGCGACCGGAAGATGTAAACCGATTACGATTTTTTTTCTTTTCTTTTGTCGATATAATTCGCAACTTTTCCGCGCTATTACAACTTCGAAATAATAAAATTATTTTTTTCGGCCCACCCTAGTGCATACACTTACTTCATGAGATGGCACCAAAATCTCGTGTTTTTTTAATGACGCTTAGCCGGTTGCTGCATAACATCGTCAAATTAAGTCAAGGTTTGAAATTCAGAGTGTGACAAGGAGCTCTTTACGAGCATTTTGATTCATTCTATCAAATCTATCATCGCCCGTGAGATCAAAGAAACATCTTGGCAACGGGTTATCATCATAAAATAATTTCTATTTTTAACTGGACCAAAGGAAAGTCAATATTTACAATGAAATTTGTCTGAGAATCCCCCCTCTTCTCCCGTTTCTTGCAATCTCAAGTATTGATTGCTGTGTAGCAAACTACGTAAAACTATTCACAAATGTATCATCCTTCGATTGTATTTACCAATGTATGTATTGCGAACTGTTTACTTAGCTCTGGTTCAATCGATAATCCAATACGGAATATTAGGTTGGGGTGGAAGCGCAAATTCTATCCTTTCTCCCTTAACATTACTACAAAAACGAATCATAAAAATCTGCTTGCAGAAACCTTTAGATTACCCCACAAATTTAATTTATTTAGAATTCAACGTGCCAAATATTAAACAAATATTCAAGCATACATTGCTTACTTATTTTCATAAAAATAAAAACGAATTTAAAGAGCACAATCGAAGTTTTTACAGCACCAGACAAAATACTACTTGTTTGCTACATGTTCCAAAATTTTATACACCTTTTGGATCTAAACATAATAGACATCTAGGACCCAAATTATATAATGAATTAATTACATCCAATCCAGAACTAAGTAAACTAAACACAGCTAGTCTTAAAAAAAGCGATTAAATTAATTATTTTAATTAATTAATTAACTGAATAAAATTAATCATTTCAATATTTTAAAATAATAAATATAAAGCGTCTATTTTTGCTTATATTATTATAAATCAATATATAACTAATTACTTTCTTCTGTCTGATTATTGGTTATAATCCATTACATTATATGGTTTATATTATTTTATGTATATCATTCTCCATTCCATTAATTCTTTTGTTAGAATAAGTCCCAATACATTATTATCTTTTTATTTGTATGTGTCATAATTTAAGTAAAAATGAAACTGGTCCCTAACTTTAAATGTATATATTCTATTTATATTATTCGTGTAACTGAACTGCACCCGAGCACGAGCACTTGCTCATTCGGGTGTCAATACTGTGTATTAACATTTATTTGTAAATAAAATGTATTCTTATTAGTCATTCAAAATATCTCTGCAGGCGGAAGAATTACGAAGCTCTGTTTGTTGCTACATGTGACGTCATATAAGGCAGTGTACACTGTCAGCGTCCCACGTCCCATTCCCCTCTGCCCTCATAGATAGCAGTGTCACGTGGTCTATTCCTGCATAAACACGACTGCAGTGCCCTCCGTCAACAACTGCGCTTACTCCTTAAACGGGAAATAATTATTCTTATACCAAGTTACAATATTGCAAAAAGGTACAATATGGAAATCAATACAAAGAAAACTAAAGTGATGGCCTTTTGTAGGAAATACCCTATACCTAGCAAAATTGTTTTGGATGATGGAAATTTTGAGAACGAGTAAATGAATTTAATCATTTGGGTTATAATTTAACATTTCAAGATGAAGCTGATATATCAAAGAAAATTACAAATTTCACAAAAACAACGGGGATAATTAACAGTATAATAAAACCATGTTTAGTACAGAAGAACATAAAATTACGGCTTTATAAGGTTCTCGCAAGACCAGTATTAAGATATGGTAGTGAAGCATGGACAATACGAAGAAGAGATGAAAGCCGAGTAACAGCAAATGAGATGCGATTTATGCGCTGTACAGCAGGCTATACAAAGTGGGACCATAAAAGAAATGAGGAAATTATGGAAGAGTTGGATATAGAACCTATTCTCTACCATATACAAAACTACCAGAATAACTGGAAAGCCCATCTTCAACGAATGCCGTCTCATAGAATTCCAAAAGCCATGCTTCGTTACTGCCCCCAAGGCAAAATATCGCTGGGACGTCCAAAAAAGCGCTGGATGGAAAATTCCTCTTTGAGACCGTAACAGGCCACACGGCCTAATACTTGCATTGATGATGATGATGATGATGAGAATGTTCAATCTTCTCTTTCTTGTGAACTACAAAATAACAATATTGTCAGTCATAAGAGGAAGATTGGTGAAACAGTTCGATCAGGAAACAGAAGTAGAATCACAGCAAGTGAGATGAAGTTCTTGCCACACCAAGTATGATCACTAGGGTTATAATTTTTTGGATTTTTGTGAAATAAAATATTTCCTGTACAAAGAATGGGTAAACGTTTACTTAAAACCATCGAAAAAGGCCTTCACTTCACTGAGCTTCAAAAAAAGGTCACCCCCAAATATATTTATATGTCAGTATTTAACATTTATTTGGGAGTGACCTTTTCTTAAAGCTCAGAGAAATGAAGGCCTTTTTCAATGATTTTAAGTAGAATTTCACCATTTATTGCACA
This sequence comes from Diploptera punctata, assembly GCA_030220185.1. Classification (NCBI taxonomy): domain Eukaryota; kingdom Metazoa; phylum Arthropoda; class Insecta; order Blattodea; family Blaberidae; genus Diploptera; species Diploptera punctata. The sequence goes on along the minus strand of JASPKZ010000037.1, from coordinate 4,941,842 downwards.
GGAAATATTTTATAATTCACAAAAGTCCTAAAAGTTTTAACCTTCTACGGTTATAACTTTTTGGGCTTTGTGAAATAAAATATTTCCTGTGCAATGAATGGGTGAATTTTTACTTAAAACCATAGAAAAAGGACTTAATTTCAGTGAACTTCAAGAAAAGGTCACCCCCAAATACATTTATATATCAATAATTAATATTGATTTGGGGGTGACCTTTTCTTGAAGCTCAGTCAAATAAAGGCCTTTTTCGATGGTTTTAAGCAAATATTCACCCACCTATTACACAGGAAATATTTTATTTCACAAAAGTCAAAAAAGTTATAACCCTAATGATCACATCAAAAAAACGAAGACATACTACAGGAACTTAACATGGACCCCATTATGGATTATAATTCATAAATACTAGGATATTGGATACAGTATGTGAGACGGATGCCCAGGGATAGGAGCTCCAGGACAATTCTGAACTACCAATCACAGGGAAAGAGAACTGTTGGACATCAGCTAAAAAAGATTGAAGGAGAGTTTATGTAAACTAATAGTTCTAAAGGACTATAACATGCCAAGACTACGATGATGAATCTACTAATTCACTGGCACTATCAAACCCTTAAGTTCATGGCCTCGCTGACATAAGCTCTCCACACATCCCTATCCTGGGCCAATGTTTACCTATCATCTCCTGTATAATCTACTTTCCTCAAACAATGGTTAATATTATTCTCCCACCTCATTCTTGGTCTACCAACTGGGCGTTTTCCTTCTGGTTTTCCTACAAGAAGCTTCCATGCACATTTTCCATTCACCATTCGTACCACATGTCCTGCGCATCGCAGTGTACGAGAGTTAAACTAATCTTATTAATCTGGTTTCCTGTAAAGACCATGTAGCTTACTGTTATGTAGTCTTCTCCATTCGCCTGTCTGTTCATCTCTATTTGCTTCAAAAATGTTCCTAAGAACTCAAATATTCGTAATCGTCTTTCCTCCTTAAATTAATAAAATTCATATTACGTACCCATATAATGTAATTACCAGGGGATCAAAATGAACTCAAAATTTACCCAAGAAAATGACATAAAATATAGAATTCAAAAAGGCAGATCGGTAATAACAATGTTAAACGGAGTTTTGTGGGATAAGAACATAAGAATAGATACCAAATTACAAATTCAAAAAATCCATAATTCGAAGCACTCTAGCATACGGTGCAAAAACTTGGCAGTTGAATAAAAATTTGAGTTTAAAGCTTATGCCAATTGAAATGGATTGTTTCAGAAGCTCAACTAGACATTCTAAATTGAAAAAAAATCAGAAATACAATCATCAGACAACAAATGAAAGTTCAAAATTCAATACTAGATTTTGTGAGATACAGACAACTAGATACGTAGGATGCCAGATAAAAGATTACCCAGACAAGCTTTGGAATGGATCCCACCTGGGAGAGGAAACAGAGGTCGGCCTAGATTTAAATGAATGGATGATGTAAGAAGAGGCACGAGGGAGCTAGGTCTCGAAGAATTGGAATGGGAAGATAGAGAAGAGTGGATAAAAGAAGGTAAAAATTTAAAAGCTTTGGGCACAGGAATATGTATTAATACATTGTAAACCTGTTTATAAATAATTAAATAAATAAATTCGCATTGAACAGCCGGACATATTTAAATACTACACCAGACTTCACAGAGAGCCTATTGAAATTTACAAAAACACAAAAATTCCTTTAACAAGAAAGAATAAACTATGAAGATTGATAAAATTTGGATTCCGGCAGTAAATAACACGAAAATAAAACCTATGAATTACACCAGTGACAACCAATCAAAAAATAGCTCCAAAGTAATGGACCGTATAAAAAACATCACCACACAATACTCAACTATAAATAAGGACCGATTTCCATATTTGCATGAAATGCTATGGTTCGCAGTATGGGACGCCTTGCCTCAGCGGTGTGCTGTACATAAAAAAAAAAACATTTACCCAATTTGACCCTCATTAAATCCAGCCCAGAGATTTGGCGATGTGCTCTCACCTGGAGTGGCGTGGCTCATTCCACACTACTGGATTTCCGACTCTCGGCTTCAAGGCATCTAGGCCCAGCCGTCCACCCCTTGGGATACCTCGGTCGTCATGACCATACTCCCAAGTCCTAGTTCTAGTCCTCCCTATCCTATGTTCGCGTCCACGTTCAAGTTCACGGTCCTTAAACCAACACCCCAGGGAGAGAGTGTTGGAGTTTGCAGTTCTGGGAATTGCTGAGCTACATAGTACATCGGGTCGCTCAATCCTGACGACCCCACAGTTGGTCCACGGGCTCCATGAGCCTAGCCGGGAGGACTGCTGTCGCAGATCCACCGACCATTCCCCTGTTCTGCCTCCAGGGACGTGTCCTGCAGCCGTTATGAGACCGGCTAGGGCTACAAGCCCAACAGTGTGAGACTTTTAGTACATCCAGGTGCTCATCTCCTGGCGACCCCACAGTTTGTCGACGGGCCGTAGGCCGAGCCAGGAACCAGTACAGTAGCTCCCCTCTGGACTGGTCCGAGCCGAGCCCTGGTGTGCCCCCAGGGACGCCTTCGGCAGCTGTTGTGGGCCAGCACGGAGCTCGTAAGCTCCAACAGAGCTTCAAGGCTTCAAGGCAGCGTGGATTTTAATGCCCTACTTCAGGTCATCACATCCCAAATCTCTGTCCAATTTTAATCACCATCGGCAAGTAGGCTCAGATTAAGTGAACTAAAACCCCGTAACGATAGCCACTATCTACTTAGCTGCCAAAGAGCCCTAGTCGGTTCTAACATACGCAGCTCACTGGGCGAAGCTAGACTTCGCCTTATTCAGTCAGTCAACGCACAGCCAGTCTGCAGCCGACATTTGAGGAGTTAGGAGGTCAAAAGCACGCAGAAACTCCTGAGGATGTCTGCCGCAGTAGTAGACGAAACGTCGAGTGTTAATAAAACCAGACCACGGCCATTTAGCCCGAAAGACATGAAATACATGAATCACCTGCCTTGAAAGTCTACAATTTTGCATAAACTTGAATAGTGTTAGCAAATATGTCGAAAAGCGAAATGTAATGTTAATAAGCTTTTATGATATTTGCCCAGGATCTTGTACTACTTGTGTTAGTGAATGAAAAGGCTATAACATTCTTAGCTAATAATAGCAGATCCATGGACTAAAGTATCTATTGTTTCTAACTGAAGGATAACGTAATTTATTTTTATTGCGACTTAAAATGCGTACACTGACTTAATACACATGTATCATTAGTTATTAAAGCAACTTGGACCCTCAATTTGGGCATGCAAACGTCTAGACAAGCCTTGATGGTGTATTGTCTTCCTCGAGAAACTTTACTAATACACTAAGGCAAGCCAGCTTGTTTGTTTGTATGTTTGTGAGAAGCCGGAAACAACGCGCAATTACAAATGTTCCCACTTGCATCTGCCAACGTCATCGGCAATAAACTGAGGGGATGGGCCCAACACGCGGGAATTAATGACTATACTATTGTAAGATATTTATTTAAGTTTGTTTCAAAAATGGAAATAGTCAATCATCCAAATTTGCTTACATGACTGTTCTTATGGATGCACCATAAGTATCGCAATGTTAGGTGTTAAGATCCGGCTCATATAAAATTGATTCGCAGCGGGAAGGGGAATGATTTCAGTGAGGAGACAATGCACTGGGTACGTAGAATATATATACAGGGTGTCCACCGCTGTGGTCTCGAGGTAGCGTGCTGCCTTGTCACGCAGCGGGCCCGGGTTCGATCCCCGGTCGGGGCAGTTTTTCTGGGTGAGGTTTTTATCGGGGTTTTTCCTCACCTGTAAGACAAATGTCAGGAAAACTTTAAGGCCCAAACGGTCCCCGAAATCATATGGCCATCATCCTTATCATTATCATCCTTACCATTATCATCATCATCCTTCACCGGTGTGGAAAGCAACGGGAAGCTACCACACCTACACAATTCCCTAGTAAAGCTGCAAGCATAGCATGAAAATGCTATGATTGCAGTGAAGGACCTGCCTTCGGGCAGAATTACTATGGATGGATATACAGGGTAATTAATATTTAATTTTAGGAAGTGATATTTTGAGGTTATTTTAATTATCATCATCATCATAGTACATTCACGAATTTAGGCCATTTGTTGACCTGTTTCGGCCTCAAGAGAAACACCATCCAGAAGTCTTTTGAGTGGACGTCCTGGTCTTCTTCTTCCTGCAGGTTGATATCTTAACATTTGTTTTGGGTATTCTGTGATCTTCCATTCGATGAACATGTTGTATCCATCTTGACTTATAATCAGAAATTTTGTTTTCTAAAGATTCCATGTGTAATTCTTCTAAGATGTCTTCAGTTTTTTGTGATCTAGTAGTGTGTATCCTGCAGTCCTCCGAAGATATCTCATTTCAGCAGATCTAAGTCTCTGTATATCCTTCTGTTTCAACGTCCATACTTCGCTACCATACAAAAGAGTTGGAAGAGCCAGTGTTTTATACACTTTCAGTCTTGAATGCTTTTGGACTAACTGTGGCTTGAAGATAGAATTTTTTAACCCTACAATTCTTAAAAATTTAGATATTTTTGCATTTACATCCTTTTCTTCTTCATATGAGATATTGCATCCTAGATATGTAAAATTATTCACCTGCTCCAAAATGTTATTGTCCAGTACAATTTTACTTCTGACAGGATCTACACCTTGAAATGCCATAATTTTTGTCTTTTCTGTAGATATCTTTAATCCATATTCTTCTGTAGTTTTGTTAAGTTCATACAGACCTTTCTGTAGATTATCTTCGGAATTTGCTATTATTATTTGGTCATCTGCAAAGAATAGGGTGTTTAATTTTCTATTTTCTGATATTCTTATTCCTTATTTTAATTATATTATTTTTAATCCGAACACCATCTCACTATCATCATCATCATCAATATCATATTCGCCTAATTAGATTATGTCTAATTTAAGGCATCTCTTGGCGCATCATCACCATCATCATCAACTCTCATATAATCGGGATAGAATAACCCCGCCTTCCAGGCGCCCCAACCTCAGAAGTGGTTACAAGTTCGCCATGCCAGGAGAGAACAACAGAAATATCGAAATGACAACCTGGGTCATTGAATTTTTTTTTTTTTTTTGCGCGCGATGGTGCGTTTTGTCGTACTCACAACAATGGCGACCATGATTGGAACTTCAACTTCCTACATTTCGGGGTTGCCAACCTAAATAACTACACTGTAATAAAATAACTATACTGTAATATTACATATTACAAACAAGCGTGTGGAAAGTAAAACCACTGCCCTCTATGTATACTACATACAATGTATATACAAAAAATATCCAAAAGGTATTTGAAGAGAAAAATTATACGCTCAGACCGGGACTTGAACCCGGGACCCTTGGTTCTCTAGACCAAGTGCTCTACCAACTGAGCTACCTGAGCAAGTACCGATCTAAACGCAAATCTCTCTCTCTATATACATTGTAATTCCCATCCACAAAATGCTGTGAAGCCATGCTTCTATCTTGCAAATGGCGGCTCCTTTATTGAGCAGACATATTTGGGAATTATACATTACAGCCAGTACGGCTTTTTCCAAGTTTTTATTATTGATTTCGTACATCTCAATGATGGATAAATCATATTTGAAGAGAAAAATTAAGGTAGTGTTAATATACATTATACGAAACAAATAACTGTATTTTAAATGAACTGAACTTTATTTGAAAAAATATAAAGCAATAAATACGTACTTGCCGCCATTTTATTATTAAATGGTCTCACGGCCTTCTGTTATTTTACACTAATTGGTGTCAGGGCCTCATGTTGTTTTAACCAATAAACATTGCCTACAATCTTAACGTTAGTCAATTGTTTATAGATAGATCATCGGTTGATTAATGTCTTTGACATCGTCTGATTCCCAATAGCCAATTTTGTCGGTCCATCCAATTTTCTGGTTGTAGATGTTTCTCCTTCATGTATAAACATATTCCCTGACTCCAGGAGGTTTTAGGTCTTCCTCTGCCTCGTCTTCCCTCAGGTTTCCATTCCCAAACAGATTTTGGTAGCCGATCCTCTTCCATTCGCTGGACATGTCCGTACCATCTTAATTGCTGAGTTTTAATATAATCTAAAATAGTGTCTTCAATCTTCATTTTCTCCCTTATAATTGAGTTCCTATTTTTTTCTCTTCTTGAAATTCTTGCTGGCCTTCGTATAAAATCCATTTCCGTTGCCAAAAGATACTTATTTGTTTTTGTTGTTAATGGCCAAAGTTCTGCTCCATAAGTAATGATGCTTTTAACAATTGTATGACATATATTCATTTTATTTTTATTACTTATATTTTTATCCCACAATATTCCATTGAGGCAAGCAATTGCAAGTTTTCCTTTATTATTTCTATTTCTTATTTCCTCTTCATAACTCTTTAATTATTTTAATTCCTAAATATGTGATATCACTACAAGATTTTATTGTTTCTCCAGTCTCCAAATTTAAATTTTGTTCTGGTTCCCCAATTGATAAATATTTTGTTTTTTTTTTTTTCATGTTCAAAATTAATCCCCATTTTTCGTATTATTCTATTAATTTTCTAGTCATATATTCTAAATCTTCATAATCTTGTGCAATTAATAATTATTGATAATCTGCAAAATGTAAGTTGTATAAAGTTTTGTTGTTTGAAATAGAATTCCCATGCTTGAACATTTTCTCCTCCAATTCTTTAATATTTCATGTACATATATTTTAAACAGAGTCGGTGATAGACAACAACCTTGACGAATACCTTTATTTATCGTAAAACCATGTGACAATTTACTGCCAATTTTAATTTTAGATATGCAATTGTCATATAAATTTTGTATAGCTTTAATTATTATAGTCTTAATTCCTATACGTCTTAAAGCAATCCATAGTTTCTCTATAGGGACATTGTCGTATGCTTTCTCAAGGTCTACAAATAGTAGGTGCACAGGTTGTCCATATTGTATTTTGCTTTTCTATTACCTGAGTACTGTAAAATAAATTGTCGGTTGTGGAATGACCCGCTCTAAATACTGACTGTTCCTCTAATTCCATATCACTACAGTTTTTGTCAAAATAATATTTTAGTATACGTCCATAGAGTCTACCCATAGTACTTGTCACTGTTATACCTCTATAATTTTCACATTGGTCTTTTTTTTTCCCCTTTTTATGGATTGTCGAAATCCTAGTTTCCATTCTTCAGGAACTTTTTAACCATTCATGAACGCAAATATGTCCAAAAAATATATTATTTTACTATTATTTATTATAATTATCGAAAACACCATCGCGCAAAAAATAACATAAAACGCACGTTTGTGAAGTGTTTTACAGAATCTAGGAAATTAAAAACCTCGCTATCGCTCGGTTTTTAAACATTTTCCTCGATTCTGTAAAAACCACTTCCCAACCTCGCATCGTAATATGCTATTAAGCATAGGCCTATCGGTAATTCTCAACAGATTTTAATAGCAGATGGGTTATAAAACGATCAGTTTATAAATAAGTGCACTTAGCTATTGATTTAATTAAGTAACCCACTTCTGAATCGCGATATTTCCGGCGGATTGCGTATTCCGATCATAGAGAGTCAGTAATGGCCCGCGCACCCGCTAAGGAAGTTGCGCTCAACGCCAGTGACGTACTTCCGGCCCATTAGCTGCACGTGTCAATGCGATCTATCAGTTATATAATATGATAAATTAGTATTCCAAAATTCATTAAATCACCGACATGTGAACTAAGTGCGCTTTGTCATGGTCAGTGAAGAACAGGCTTTTCATGTCGAGGACTACGTCAAATTCGTGACTTTTATTGAATTTCTCTCTCTCTCTCTCTTCTTCGGCTTTCCCCCCACTTATAGGTTTGCCGTCTTCAGTTTCCATTTATCTCTATCATTCCAGTCCCCCTCTATCATCCATTATAGTTCTGACGTAGGTTTTCCATTTCCATCTTGGTCTGCCACGTTTATTTCTTCCAGGGGGCGACCATTGGTATATATTTTTTGGCCATCTTTCATTTTCCATTCTTTGTACATGGCCATACCATTTAAGCATTTGATTTTCAATCCTCTTAACAACAGATGTGGTGACATTCATTTCTCTCCAAAGAAATTCATTTCTTATTTTATCCTGTCTTGTTTTTTTTTTTTTTTTTTCGAGACTTCTTCTAAAATAATCAAATTCAACTGTTCTAATTTTATTCTTTTGTAATTCCGTCAAAGACCAAGTTTCAATTCCATATGACAAAATATTCTGTATTAAGCTCTTATAAATTTTAATTTTAGTTTCCTTTGTAATATTTTTGTTCCAAATTATTCCATGTAATGTTTTAGTTGCATTTTTTGCCATTGCAATTTTAGTCTGTACATCTCTCTCACAAGTCCTGAACTTGTAATTATTGACCCAAGATATTTTTTAAAAATTCACATCTTTTTTATTTTCCCTGTTTCGAGTATGAGGTCATCCACATTTTTACCCAAACACATATATTCTGTTTTCTGTAAATTTATATTCAGTCCCCATTTTTTATATTCTTCCATTAGTTTATTTATCATATATTTCATATCATCTTCATCCCCTGCAAAAATTATTTGATCGTCTGCAAATTGAATTTAAACAATAATTTATAATTTAAGATTAGCTTATTCTTCTTCTTCTTAAACATAATTTGTAGGATTTTCATCCTGTTTATTTCCAAAATCACTCCTCGGAGGAAGACGTATTGGATGTGCATTCACTGTCTATCCATCTCTTGACTGGTCTTCCTCTTGTTCTTCTCCCGTCCATTGGTCTATCTTCTTTAGCTCTTTTTGCAAGTCGGTTTTCTTCCATTATTTCTATTGGACCCTTAAAATATTTTCGTCTATCTATAATACATTTGGTTATGTCTTGAATATGACATTTGTCCCTAATTTCTGAACTATTTGTTAAAATATAGTCAATTACTGACTTCTATGATCTACTATTATGGAAGGTGTATTTAGGTTTCACTGGATGATCAAAAAATGTATTATTAATTCTTAAAGCATTCGTTGCATCAAATGTAATGAGCATATCTCCATTTTCATTTCTGACATCTTCATTAAACCTTTGTGTAATGCCTGGTAAACAGTTTTTGCCTATTCTTCCATTGAAGTCTCCGAATATAATATTTTTTTCTCTATTGTTTATTTTTGATACAACATTTTGAAGAGTTTCATAGAATGCTTCTCTTTGTTGCAAAGGTTTAGATATATAGGTGCATATATACTTATAAAATGTATAATATTATTTTGTAACTTTACTTTTAAATGTAAAATTCTATCATTTACATAATCAACATCTTCTCTACATTCTTGAAACATTTTGTGTAGCAACATGCCTACTCCAGATTTTGCTCTATTTTTCTTTGATCCTTGGGACTACGAACAATGTATAATATACACCTTGAACTGGGTTGCTAGCCCATTTTCATGGCGGGTTTATTATTCGGGGTTTCCTCCCTAGGCCGATTGCTCAGCTCCAGAGCTCAGCCTACCCCGTTTTATTTCGGAGCTCTGTCCTACATGGGTGTCTTGCAGGACTAACGAACCCCATCCGCCCGTTTGTCAATCTACAAGGCTTCCGTCAGGTACATCGTATATTATTATTATTATTATTATCGTATCATTATTGTTATTACCCTATAAAATGTTGTTTGTACATGACATTTACATTGCTACATTTATTGTATCTTTAACTGTTTATAATTAGTATAGTGTATATCTATATTTGTCGAATATTTATTTGTATTTGTGCTGGTTGAGTGGAAGAGAGGGCCTTATGGCCTTAACTCTGCCACAATAAATAAAGTATTATTATTATTATTATTATTATTATTATTATTATTATTATTATTATTATTATTATTATTATTATTATCGTACCGAAGGACTCCTTCTCCGCTGTATCTGCCGTTGAGGTCTTCACCGTAACCCTGGCAAGGGGCTCTCACAAGGTACTATCAGCTGAGCAAGCTGAGGTGTTAAGATTAGCGTTAAACTGAAAATACAGTAAAACTTGTTTAATCCGGAACGTGAATAATACGAAAATCTGTACAATGTGAACAAATTTATTGGTACCAACAAAATAATAGTAATTTTACCTTATTTATTTTGTATAAAACGGAATCTGTCCAACGCGGAAACGGAAGAATATTTCTACACAATTCATGAAAATAATGTTTATAAGGCGGAAAGATAGAGAGAGAAATAAATTAGTTTCCATTTCATTGAATTCCCGTTAGGCGAATTTTTCTGCCGCCGGGTGAAGTATGGTTTCTACCTGTATCTGGAAGTTTCTTTCGGCCTCACCGCACACCCGTTTTGCGAAATACAGGTTCGTTTAATAAATATTTGGCGTGTGACACCTGTCTTACAAATAACCAGTGCACTGTATAATCTTATATTAGTTTTAGATCTGTGATCGATTGTGTACGTATCTTTCACAGGTAGCGTCTGAATTTATGGAATAAAGATGGCCAAATCGTATGTATCATTGTCATTAAAGGAAAAATTGAAAGTGATTGAAGATAAAGGAAAACAAACTCTCAGAACGCGAAATAATGATCAAATTTAAATGTGGAAAAACACAAGTTTATGAAATTTTAAAACACAAAGAAAAAATAATGAATGGATGCAAGGAAACTGTCAACTGAAGAGGAAAGGGCAAAAAAAAGGCGTTTTACAAGTCCACGATCAAAACAATCTCCAAATTTCCATACTGATGCTCCAAAGTCAAGCTCTAGATGTTGCTATATCCCTAGGGAATGACGATCTCAAGGCATCTTCGAGTTGGTTGTGGGCAGTTTTAAAACACGACACAATGTAGTGTGGATTGAAATTGCTGGAAATCAAAGGATGTGAACGAAAGTATAGTTAGTGAGTGGAAACCAAAACTGCATACTTTCATTTCAAGATTTGCGCCTAAGAGACATTTTTAACGCTGACGAAACGAGACTGTCTTTTCGTGCGTTACCGTCGAAGTCGCTCGTACATACTATACTTCACTTTCCAACGACAGCGGAACTGCAAATTAATCCAAGGTACCTAAAAATACATATACGGTGCTCTATAATCTAAGATTGGTTAATTTTTTGTTTTTTATAATGCGGAATGTTGTCTAATGTGGAAAAAAATTGGTCCCATGCGATTCCGCTTTGAACAAGTTTTACTGTATATCATCATCATCATGAACAAATTCGTTTTAGGCCATGTGGCCTGTACGGTAAACCTAGCGAAGATGAGTCTTGATCTTTCCACCGATGTGTTTGGTCTTCCTTGATCCCTATGTCCAGTTGGGGTACATTGGAATGCCAATTTTGGAAGTCTATTTCTTGCCATTCTCCTCAGATGATTTTTCCATTCTTGTTGGTATCTTTGTATATCTTCATTTTAAACTTGTTACTCCAAGTTTTCCTCTGATAATAGTGTTCCTTTGGTGATCCAGTCTATTAAAACTCCTAACAATGATCGTAAGAATCGTCATTTGGCTTACTTTAAATTTTAATGAGAGTTTCTTTTATTTAAAATCCAAATTTCACTTCCGTATTTTAGAGCAGCTTTGATGTGATGTTATGTAATCTTAGTTTTGTCTCTGTCCTCATCTGTTTACCAAAATGTCTTCCTATTTCCCCATTCATTTTATTATATTTTGTAATTTTGAATCAATGTCACTCTTATACTCTGCAAATACACTTCCTAAGTAAGAGAAATCTGACATTTGTTCTATAATTTTTCCATCAATCTCAATTTCACGCGTTGTATGTTTTTTTTTTTTACTGTATATAAAACTATTATTCTACCAGTTATATTATATGGATGCAAAACATGGAGTCTTACTCTAGGGAGTTACAAGGACGCCATGCCAGAAGAGAACACCAGGAATGTCGAAAGACAACCTGGGTCTTTGCAAAAAAAAAAAAATCTGTATAGTACATATCAGACTTGGAAAAATTCTGCAACCATTGATGTATAAGATTTTACTATATCTGTTATAGGTTTTGTACCCCCAGAGAGAGATAATAATAATAATATTGTATATTACTTCTAGATGATTAAGATAGTAAAATATGTAGTAACAATTACTGCTTCCTGTTTTATATATCACAACATTCAATTTAGACTAAAAATAATAAATTAGGAATTAGAGTTAGATGGAATTGAAAATGATACATAGTGTATCAAAACTAGTCTTCAAGAAATCTACAATTGAATGTTTTTATAATGCGGAATGTTGTCTAATGTGGAAAAAAATTGGTCCCATGCGATTCCGCTTTGAACAAGTTTTACTGTATATCATCATCATCATGAACAAATTCGTTTTAGGCCATGTGGCCTGTACGGTAAACCTAGCGAAGATAGTCTTGATCTTTCCACCGATGTTTTGGTCTTCCTTGATCCCTATGTCCAGTTGGGGTACATTGGAATGCCAATTTTGGAAGTCTATTTCTTGCCATTCTCCTCAGATGATTTTTCCATTCTTGTTGGTATCTTTGTATATCTTCATTTAAACTTGTTACTCCAAGTTTTCCTCTGATAATAGTGTTCCTTTGGTGATCCAGTCTATTAACTCCTAACAATGATCGTAAGAAGCGCATTTGGCTTACTTTAAGTTTATGAGAGTTTCTTTTATTTAAAATCCAAATTTCACTTCCGTATTTTAGAGCAGCTTTTGATGTGATGTTATGTAATCTTAGTTTTGTCTCTGTCCTCATCTGTTTACCAAAATGTCTTCCTATTTCCCCATTCATTTTATTATATTTTTGTAATTTTGAATCAATGTCACTCTTATACTCTGCAAATACACTTCCTAAGTAAGAGAAATCTGACATTTGTTCTATAATTTTTCCATCAATCTCAATTTTCACGCGTTGTATGTTTTTTTTTTTTACTGTATATAAAACTATTATTCTACCAGTTATATTATATGGATGCAAAACATGGAGTCTTACTCTAGGGAGTTACAAGGACGCCATGCCAGAAGAGAACACCAGGAATGTCGAAAGACAACCTGGGTCATTTGCAAAAAAAAAAATCTGTATAGTACATATCAGACTTGGAAAAATTCTGCAAACCATTGATGTATAAGATTTTACTATATCTGTTATAGGTTTTGTACCCCAGAGAGAGATAATAATAATAATATTGTATATTACTTCTAGATGATTAAGATAGTAAAAATATGTAGTAACAATTACTGCTTCCTGTTTTATATATCACAACATTCAATTTAGACTAAAAATAATAAATTAGGAATTAGAGTTAGATGGAATTGAAAATGATACATAGTGTATCAAAACTAGTCTTCAAGAAATCTACAATTGAATAGTTGCCCCAAAAAGAGATTAACCAACAAAAATTTAAAAATTGAGTTTTCAGTGGATTAGTGATCTATCTGGAGAATATCACGGCATGGTGCATGTAAAACTAGCGTAGGGCTCTCTTCCAGACCTGTTTTATTTATTTTTAAAAGTTGACTTTCAAATGAATAGTAATTTATGTGTAACAAAATGGCAGAATCAGTTAGTCAAGTCAATAATAGCAGAGCAGAAAAACAATAATTGCACATGTGCAAATTCATTCCACCACAGTTCCGTGAATTCTATCACAATCTTAGAGAAATTAAGTGAAAATAAGAAAGACACAAAGAATGTAATGAAATAACATTAAATGGAAAATAAATATTGAACACGGATTCAGTTAGAAAAAATTCTAACTGAAACAGTGTTCAATATGTATTTTCTATTTCTCATTGTCGCATTTTTAGTTAAATATGGGTTAGATAATTTTTCCTTTCTATAAAGATACATCACTTTTGCACTCAATTCTGTATTAAATTTTGTTAATATTTAGTTAAGAAAATTGTGAAATTCAACAAACCAATGGGAATCATTAATAGAGTTTTAAAACCTTCATTAGTGCAAAAATCAACTCGTACTCGTCTTTATCAAATAATGGCTCGACCAGTCCTATGTTATGGGAGTGAAGCATGGACTATAAGGACGAGAGATGAAAGCAGACTAACATCTTGTGAGATGAGATTTATGCGCCGAACAGCTGGCTACACCAAATGGGATCGAAAGAAAAATGTAGAAATCCTTCAAGAACTTAATGTGTCACCAATACTGGACTACATCTCCAGATATCAGCTAAACTGGAAGGAACATGTCTCAAGAATGGCTAGATCCACGATCCCCAAGGCAATAATGAACTACTGTCCAAATGGGAAACGGTCACTTGGTCGACCTATGAAAAGCATGGCACGAAAACCACTTTCTCAGGCTGTAAACAGTTCTTCTAGGACTAATACCTGGCAGGATGATGATGATTATTTAGTTAGTAACATGTTATTCTGCATTCAAATTGATTGTATATGTTTCCAATAGAATGAGAGATTAAAATGTATATGACATAATAAAGGTAACAGTCTCAAAATGAACATTATGCATTTTTATATTTGAAGAGAAAAATTTTCGCCTAGACCGAGACTCGAACCCGGGACCTTTGGCTTGCCGGGCCAAATGCTCTACCAACTGGGCTACCGAGGCGAGTTACGATATAGACGCAAATTTTTCCTCTTATATACGTTGTAATTCCCTCTCGCCAAATGCTTTTGAAACCATTGCTTCTATCTCGGTCTAGGCGAAAATTTTTCTCTTCAAATATAATTTATCTTTCATTGAGAAATGTTAAATCAATAATAAAAACATTATGCATTTTTTTTTTGTTTTCCCAACAATTTGTAGTTTATGGGTTAGATCTATTTTCAGGGTAACTATAAAATTATGAAGTGAGTTGTCAAATCTAACTCAATTTATTAATAATTATAATTACAAAGAAATAAACCTTATCTCAGTCAAAACATAAATTTATTAAGTCTACGTTTCAATCTCCTTATGTAAGATTATTTTCATAAATTTATAAACAACCATGTCTTGAAAATGATCTCACATAAGGAGATTGAAACGTCGACTTAATAAATGTATGTTTTGACTGAAATAACATTTATTTCTTTGTAATTATGATTATTAATTACTCTCAGTGAAAAATATTTTACAAAATACGTATTATAGTCATAGTTAAATATGGGAAATAACATTATGAGGTTCTTAATTCGTAAATTAATGAGTCATTTTTAAACATCTTAGCTCATATTTTATGTTTCTTCAACACGGGAACTAGTTTTCGAGAGAAGGATCTCTCTCATTTTCAACCAACATTATGACTACCGGATATCGATGGAGATTCCAACGAGAATCCGGTAGTCATAATGTCGGTTGAAAATGAGAGAGATCTTTCTCTCGAAAACTAGTTCCCGTGTTTGAAGAAACATAAAATATGAGGTAAGATGTTAAAAAATGACTCATTAATTTACGTATTATATACTAAATTTATTAATTCACCATCATCATCACTCCAGGGATTAGGCAACTGCCCATTCCAACTTCATAATGAATCAGCCCAACGTCTTCTAGGTCTTCCAACATCACGTCTTCCTCTTGCTTGATAATTTCTTGCTAACAATGGATATCTCTCCTTACTCATTCCATCCATGTCATCAATCCATTTCTGTCTCTAATTCGTGACCTTATCCAATAAAGGCTGTACTTTCAATTCTTCTCTTATATCCTCATTTCTTATTCTATCAAGTCTTGTACATCCTTTTACTTGTCTTAGGGACCGCATCTCTGCCGTCTGTATTCTATCCTTCTGTCTTTTCACTGGAGCCCAAGTTTCACATCCATACAATATTGTGGGAACCGCCATAACATTATACATTTTTATCTTGGTTTCTTTTCTAATTTTATTTTGAATGTTCTCTGTATTGTTCCACACACCGTCTGAAATTTATTTATTTTGGAGTCAATATCTCTTTCCACATTGTAGCCAACATCACAGCCCAAATATTTGAAACTAAACACCTGTTCTATACTTTGATTTTCTAAAATAATTTTGGATGTCACTGGATCTCTTCCTCTAAAAGCCATGGTCTTCGTTTTCCTTACAGAAATCTTTAGTAAATTTATTAATTACAAATTAAATTTAATAATATTAATAATTTCAGTAATCTAAGATTTTTATCATCCTCAATACTTGAACTTATTTCATAAAAAATTTAATCTACGTAACAGAACCCTTCAATAAAAAAAAATTAAATACATGTTTGAATCCTGGACAAAAACTGTTACAGTCACATTGACAGTGTTACGAAATCATAGCATACAATGTTCTAGAAATACTTACTAGTTACTAAGAGATGCTCAAAATGACCATCTCCTTGTTTTCTTCTGACAAGTTCTCTGATCTTCTCCATCCATGAAGAATGCTAGAGAAGGAGGAACCCAAGTACTAGTTATTTGATAAAAAATCAAATTAAATTACCAATACTTAAAATTAAATAAGTCAGTAATATGTTTACATCTATACAGAGTGAAAATTATTTAAGCCGACAAACTCTGGGAGGTTGTACGGGACACAAAAACAAATATTTTTCCCTAATGTCATTTTTTCCTATGAGGATTATTTAAACCGGTAGAGGAAGATTTTTCTAGCAGCAAATTAATTAAACCAACAAACACTTTTGCATTTTTTATTACCAAGAGACAACAAATTAACACAATGCAATTAAGAATTAAATTAATGTTTTTATTACCTCACCTAATATCCTTTTTCTTCTATGCTGCAGTTTCAGAGCTTATCTCCATCGTCAGTAGCCTCTGGACAACCAATGTTATGTCGTTTCTTGGCGGTTTCCTTCTTACTTCTATCAGTGGACCGATGAACCTCTGGATCAGGTCAAAATTTGTGGGAGTTTCAAAATTCATGAGTTTTGAAACTCCTGCAAATTTTATGAATTTTGAAACTCCCGCAAATTTTGACCTGATCGAGAGGTTCATCGGTCCACCAATAGAAGTAAGAATGAATTTTGAAACTCCCGCAAATTTTGACCTGATCCAGAAGTTCATCGGTCCACCGATAATAGTAAGAAGGAAACCGCCAAGAAACGACATAACACCAGTCGACCAGAGGCTACTGACGATGGAGATAAGCTCCGAAACTGCAGCATAGAAGAAAAAGGATATGAGGTGAGGTAATAAAAGCATTAATTTAATTCTTAAATTAAACCTCATAGCGTTCTTTCCCTGTGAAAGTTAAATAAATAACGCAATTACATAAATTACAGTAGAGGTTAAAAAATGCCTCCATTGACATGTAAACAAAGGTTACACCGGCGGATCATGTTCTGTCTAACACGGGCAAAAATTCCAGGAGTATTGTTAATTGCTCCTGCTGCTGCTACTATCCGGGCAACCAGATCCTTTTCTGATGCAACAGGAGTTGTGTAAACAAGGTTGCGCATCTCTCCCCACACAAAAATATCCAATGGGGTCATATCTGGGGATCGAGCAGGCCATGGTACAGGACCACCTCTGCCAATCAACTTTTCTGAAAACCGTTGGTTCAAGAATCGATGCACATGACTGAAATGAGCCGGCGTCCCATCATGTTGAAACCACATGCGTTGTTTTGTAGGAAGTGGAACATCTTCCAGCAATTCTGGCAATGCTCTGGCGAGAAAATTGTAATAGTGCCTGCCATTTAATGACCTAGGTAGGAGATATGTCCCAATTAAACAGTCCCCAACAACACCGGCCCACACATATCAGTGTACTCACTCCAGGTGTATCGCTCCGTTAGTAAACAGATACAATTCACTACTACACTGGTGGACAAAACAATTCCTACCATCAACAGCAGTTGCAGTCATGACAACTGAAGAGCATAATACGCCCTCTACTGGTTTAAATTATCCTCATAGGAAAAAACACCTGTCAACCAGAGGCTTCTGATGATGGAGATAAGCTCCGAAACTGCAGTCTAGAAGAAAAAGGAGGTAATAAAAACATTAATTTAATTCATGTTTACATCTATTCAAGAAAAAAAAGTTAATTTGTTTCAATTATGAAAAACTGTCATAACTAAAAAATAAATTTTTCAGTTTTCTAATGTTTTTTTCAGAGTTTCTGGGAAACGGAAAGGAAAAGTGTTAGTAGTCAATGAATATATTGATAATAAATTATGAGCTGGGAAATCGGTTTCTTATGAAATATTAGAAATAGAATATTGAAAATATTTTCAATTTATTCCTTATTCAATCTTGCTTCTTTCTATACAATATTTTCAAACAATCAGTTCTCTATGTACACAACTAAGTTTGTCACTTTAACTTTATGTTGGGGCTATAAATTGTCTCTAGAAAATCCACACAGAATTTATTAAGATGTGATACTATGTAATGTAATGTAATGCAATGCAAAGCAATGGTCACCTCTTCTGTTGATGTATTGTTAAGAATATATTTACTTTGATGTTATAATTATTTTTTTAACATTCACAATTCTGTTTTTATTATTAACTTAATACTTCTCACTAAAGGATAAATTATATTTGAAGAGTAAAATTATACGCTCAGACTGGGACTATGGCTTTCTAGGCCACTGAGCTACCTGAGAAACTCCAACCTAAACACAAATTTTTCTCTTGTACACTGTTAATTGGACTGTATTCTGCAGAAAGGAACCAACCCTCAAAATTTATGAACTGGAGTTAATGCCACAGAATTGCTCTTCAACATGTATTGTGCATTCTACAAAAAAGAACCAACCCTCTTTCTGCATTTGAATGCCATCTGTGGACCACCCAAGAAAACACTGACAGGACATTCCACATTCTTGTTTCTGCAGATAAGAACCAGGGTGGCTTGGTTCCATTCAGCAGAATTTGATTTCAGGGTTGACCTTGCCTTCAGAACAGAGGAGTGTAGAATCAACCATTAGAATATAGGTAATAAAGTATTAGATAATAGAATTGAAGAATTATGGATTGTGTAAGCAAAGGAAGAAGATGTGTACAGCTATGTGAAGTGCCTAGGATTCCTTCCAATGTAATGTTTTACAAACGACAACTTTGGTTGTACAACTGTGGAATCCATGCAGGGAAGGAAAATAAGGGCTTCTACTATGTGTGGACGGAATGGAGAGCAGGCAGAGGAACACAAGAAGTGGGCTCATGCTTGCTCTACCATATTCAAAATAAGATTGGGAGAGACACTGAGGAACTTATATTGTGGTCAGACAGTTGTGGAGGACAGAACCGCAACATAAAGCTCACCCATCATTAAAAAGAATCAGCTTGAGGTTCCTTGTTTCGGGCCATAGTTTCCTCCCAATGATGCTGATTTCTCAGACATTCAATCAGCACTGAAACATCAGCAGAGGATCTATTTGCCTGACGATTATATATCAATAATGAAGACCTGCAGAAAGAAGAAGAACCCCCTGCAGGTAATCAAGATGCAGAACTTTCATGGCACATCTGATCTTCAGGAGATGATAACGAACAGGAAGGTCGATGTGAACCAGGAAAAGATTTCATGGCTGCAGGCACGAGAAATATGGGTTGAGAAGGACAAGCCATTCTCACTTTTCATCAGCAAGTCATTTTCTGAAGACTTTTCAGAGGTTGACATCAAGAAACGACAAGTTGGTAGACCATCATCTCAGTTTTATGAGAAACTCTCACCACTATGGCCCAATGGGAAAACAATTCCAGCTCCAAAACTCCAGGATTCCTGGGGACGCTAAAGATTTTTATACTGCTCTCGTAGGAGATTCTAATTTGGAGGATGATGTTGAAGGTTTTTCAGGTGTTCCTGATTTTGAAATAGAATAAGAAATTTGCTGTATGATAACTATGTGTATTAAAATAAAGACACAATTAATCTGATTGAAATAAAATGTTACTTGATTCTCCATAGCAGAATAGCACATAAACCAAACGTCATTATGCAGAAAGGAACCAAACCACAAAAAACATGTAAGCCCTATTACCTAAGGACAGTCAAGGATTCAAATTTTTTGCTGAAAGACGTGACCTTTAATATGTTATTGGCTTGTGCACTTAGAAAATATTTAATTTTCACTGTGAATTTTTTATTCAAGAATAACTTTGAATGCATTTTTCTCAGTTTACATACCACGTGGGTTGGTTCCTTTCTGCAGAATGCAGTCCAATTCCCAATCACCGAATGGTACGAGCATTTGCTCGATCATGAAAGTGGTAGAGCGTTGGCCTAGAAAGCCAAAGGTCCTGGGTTCAAACCCCAGACTGAGAGTATAATTTTTCTCTTCACAATGATGTTCAAATTTTTATTCCAAAAGAAAAATTAACATTTGAACTGGGATTTGAAACCGAAAACTGTGGTTTTATATAACATGCTGACCACTACACCATTCAGGCTTCCAGTGCAAACATTAATTTTTCTTAATTATTATGAGATAGGATATTTTTCACTCTATTTTAAAATACAATAGGAAGTAACATTAATAGGTTTGTTTAATAATTAAAACATTTTGTCTGTTCATTCTTACCTCTTAGAGTTGTTTTTGTCGAACATATGTTTCAGAGCTTCTTAGCCCCATCATCAGCGATTACAGACTGAATTTTCTCATGTTGTCAGCCCTCATTCTTAATTCCTGCTCTCTTTGCCTTTGGTCCAATGAATTTATTAATGAGGTTCCTTTCTATGGGAATTTCAAAGTTCAATGCATTTGGCGATAGGGAATTACAACGTATATAAGAGAAAAATTTGCGTATAGATCGTAACTCGCCTCGGTAGCTCAGTTGGTAGAGCACTTGGCCCAGAAAGCCAAGGGTCCCGGGTTCGAGTCCCGGTCTAGGCGAAAATTTTTCTCTTCAAATATAATTTATCTTTCATTGAGAAATGTTAAATGAATAATAAAAACATA
Organism: Diploptera punctata; assembly: GCA_030220185.1. Lineage (NCBI taxonomy): Eukaryota > Metazoa > Arthropoda > Insecta > Blattodea > Blaberidae > Diploptera > Diploptera punctata. The sequence continues at coordinate 4,920,949 of JASPKZ010000037.1, read as the reverse complement.
ATAGAACAAGTTAATAACTTTACTTATCTTGGCTGCAATCTGTCCTATGACACATGTAAAGATATAGACATAAAATTGGCCAAATTTCAAAAACTTATAGGAACAATAAAAAGCACTCTTTTCCGAAAAGTACACCCAGATACAATTCTAAAATTTTATAAAACAATGGCTCTTCCAACTCTACTTTATGATTCTGAAACCTGGACTCTTACTACAGATAAATTAAATAGGATAGTAGCTGCAGAAATGAAGTTATTAAGACCTTTAGCGGGTTATACGCTTTATGACCACATGCATAATGAAGATATCCGCAAAGCTCTCAACACACCAGCAATAACTAAAACCATTCAAAAATATCAAAATAATTGGCATGAACACCTTCTTAGAATGCCAAACAATAGACTACCTCTGCAGCTATTGAACCACAGACCCACAGGGCGAAGAGACCCAGGAAGACCAAAGAAGGGATGGAGGGATATATTTCTTTCCTGAAGCAGAACAGGCCAATGGCCTAATCCATGCCTGCAATTGATGATTATGATTCTAAATACTCCAAGAACTTTCTTCTTAATGAATACAGAATATTCCTTTTCAAATTATGTTGGATTAAAACATATAAAGTCTACTCTCTTTTTTTTTGTGGCAATGTGCGTTGCACTTCACTATAATGTTGTACTTTTTAAACACAATTATATTAATTAAAACTATTTTATTTGAATTGTCTTTTTCGCGTCCTTTTTTCAGTTTTTAGGTCTTTTTGGGATATCCTTAGGTTTTTTAAAGATCCTTTATAGGCATTTTATAGGTTCATGAATGAATGAGTCATTTTTTATATCTTACCTCATAGTTTATGTTTTCTTAAACACAGGAAATGCAGTTTTCAAGAGGAATCCCTCCCATTTTCAACTGATATGACTACCGGATTTTCATTGGAATCTGCATCTATAACGTTGCCATCTGATGTTGATTTGATGAACTTAGAAATTAGGTCCCGTTCATCAGGAATTTTGAAATTCATGGATCTAAATTTGTTCTTCTGAATATATATCTTCTCCCAAACTATCAATTCTAAAGGTTTTTCCAAATGTTTTAGAAGTTTGGTCTCTTTTTGATAAGTAATGCCACGAGTGATTTCCAAATTATTGATAAATTCATGACTCACGAAGTGAGAATTTATCTAGACAATTTGGAAATCAAGAGTGGCATTTGTTAGGACTATTTAAAGAATAAAATAAGCTTTTACTCACAAATCATTTTATTTTAAAATATTTATGTATTTAATGTAAACGGCGATGTTTGAAAACAAATCAGAAATGTGAGGTTATGTTCATTCACTGCAACTAGATCATATTATTTATTGCCAAATAAGATCACAATATTGTAAGAATGTACCCAAGTGGAGAAATAATGAAACACATCAAACTATATATCATAATCAACATTACGGGTTATTCATTTATTTTTTAGTAAACAAAGTAAACTCAAGGAATCTGTTCATTATTTGCTATATTCAATGTATTTGTTGGAGAAAAATAATGTTCTGTCCTGTTCAGAACATTAAAAAGGAGGAGCTTTCTTTATCACAAAAGCAGGAGCTGATAAAGAGAAATCGATAAAGAGTGAGGTGAAACACGACTGTCATTGGTTGTAAAACAAAATTCATTGAAACGTGATTAGTCATTGACTAGCATTTGTGGCATGAGTTAAATAGTCAATTTTATGACTCTCCAACAAACTGTGCTGCAATATTTATTTCCCATATTTAACTATAAATTTTATAGGTTCTCAACTTCTTAGCCCTAATTATAGTGTGCCTGTGAAGTGAGAAATGGAATATATATGCAGTGTGTGTTTTACACTGTATAGTAGACATGGAAAGGGATTCAGTTAATGACAAGTCCACTGGTTCCCATACCAACATTATCAACTCTATCTCAAACAGTAAACAGTCACAATGTTGTGTTTTGGGTCAAATGTTAAGATTTCAGTTTTCAGGGAAAGCAAGCTTTATAGCAAAAGAGAGGGCTACTCTGGGTATTTCTATGAGTATAAAAAATGAAAAACTATGTGTCTTTTCAAAATGAATACTTCAATCCTTCAAAATGTAAAATCTTTGTAAAACAGCATGTAAAATTATATTTGAAAAAAAAATATACGCCTAGACTGGGGTTTGAACCCAGGACCTTCGACACTCTATGTCAATGCTCTATCCAAGTGAGCTACCTAGGCCTCCAATCTAAATGCGTATTTTTCTCTCATACATAGTTAATTCCCTAACCCCAAATGCTACGAGCCATTGCTACGATCTTTGCAAATGGTGGCTTCTTTATTAAGAAGACTTTTTATTGGGAATTTAAACATTACTTATAAAGCCAGTAGTGCTTCGTTCAATCTTCATATTATTCGTTTTTAAACATCTTAATGATGGACAAAATATATTTGAAAAGAAAAATATATGCCTAGACTGGGGTTTGAATCCAGGACCTTTGACTCTCTATGTCAATGTTCTATCCAGTGAGCTACCTAGGCCTCCAATCTAAATGCGTATTTTGCTCTTATACATAGTTAATTCCCTAACCCCAAATGCTACGAGCTGTTGCTACGATTTTTGCAAATGGCGGCATCTTTATTAAGAAGATTGGAGGCCTAGGTAGCTCACTGGATAGAACATTGACATAGAGAGTCAAAGGTCCTGGTTCAAACCCCAGTCTAGATGTATATTTTTCTTTTCAAATATAATTTGTCCGTCATTAAGATGTTTAAAAACGAATAATATGTGCATGTAAAATCTTTATACATAAAAATGAGTGAGAGTCTATTTGTCCTTTATGGACTCAAAAACTGCTTGACCAATTTGAATGGGGTTTTACGATCATTTAGAGAATTTTTCTGGGACAATTAACGTATATAAAAGATACTACAGGGCCGGGGCTAAAAAAAAATGGGGGGAGCATTGATGCACTGAAAAAAAAAAGTTTTTGGACATTCAAATGGCTTATGCTGCCTAAACCAGGGGATAGAATTTCAACTGGAATACATCTAAATTGCAATCTTAGTTAATTGCGTAAGGGGCTGAATAACAAATATGCCAAACTGAATACCTCAAATAAATTCTACAGGAAAGTCCGTGACAGCATATGTCTATCTTTTACAGATAAGTCACAATAACTATTTTGTCTTTCAGCTCACTGATGCCAATAAGATCCGGATAATCTATATTTGAAGAAAAAATTACACGCTCAGACCGAGACTTGAACCCGGAACCCTTGGTTCTCTAGACCAAGTGCTCTACCACCTGAGCAAGTACCGATCTAAACGCAAATTTTTCTCACCCACCAAATGCTATGAAGCCTTTGCTTCTATCTTTGCAATACATATTTGGGAATTATACATTACATTATAAATGCCAGTACGGCTTTTTTCGATGTTTTATTATTAATTTCATACATCTCAATGATGGATAAATCATTGAGATATATGAAATTAATAATAAAAAGACCGGATCTGAGCGTATAATTTTTCTCTTCAAATATGATTTATCCATCATTGAGATGTATGAAATTAATAATAAAAAGATCAGGATAAGTTGATTGCTAGGCAACATCAGATAATCAGCACGCGGTATTTAAAAATAGTTGCAATATAATTTATAATTATTTTTCTTTTTACTTTATTCAACTATAGATAAAAACACATTTCATTTATTTAGGTGTAGCAGTGCACACCGGTAACTAGTGAAAAATAATTATTTTATTGGCCTTGTCTTCATTTTTGAAACCAATAATGGAGTATGGGATAGTACAGGTTCTGTTATATCATTTTTATGACGATTTCATAGAAAAATTTATTTGGAAAGGAGTGAGGATGATTCCATTGATGTACAGATGAAAAAGATAAGCTTCATTTTAATATGAATTACTCAACATATTGCATCACTTCTAGATGTCTATGTAGATACGTTAAATAATTCATGACAGTTCCATTACTCTTGAAAAATATCATTGCACGCCAATGCTAAAGAAGAATTAGCATCTAAAATATATAATCTTATTAAGGGAAGCCACAGACTTATCAAGACTATCAAGGAGATTGTGGGATAGAAATAATTTCCTTTAATGAATGAATGAGCCATTTTGTATATCTTACCTCATACTTTATGTTTTTTGTAAACACAGGAACTGCAGTTTTCAACCGACATTTTGACTATCGGATTTCCGTTGGAATCTCCATCTATAATGCTGCCATCTGGTGTTGATTTGATGAACTTTGAGATCAGGTCCTGTCATCAGGAATTTCAAAATTCATGGATCTAAATTTATTCTTCTGAATATGTATCTTCTCCCAAACTGTCAATTCTAAAGGTTTTTCCAAATGTTTTAAAAGTTTGGCCTCTTTTTCAAGTTCATGACTCTCCAACAAACTATGTGCTGCAATAGCTGATTTTTCAATTTCACCATTTTTAATATTTCTAAAATTTTCCGTTATGCAAGTGTCCAAATTCCTTTCTGTTTTTCCTATGTGTACTTTGTAAAAAACAAAAATAGGAATTTGGACACACACACAAAGGAATACTTTAGATAATTAAAAATGGTGAAATTGAAAAATCAACTATTGCAGCACATAGTTTGTTGGAGAGTCATAAAATTGAAAGAGAGGCCAAACTTCTAAAACATTTGGAAAAACCTTTAGAATTGACAGTTTGGGAGAAGATATATATTCAGAAGAACAAATTTAGATCCATAATTTTGAAATTCCCGATGAATGGAACCTGATTTCAAAGTTGATCAAATCAACACCAGATGGCAACGTTATAGATGGAGATTCCAACAAAAATCCGGTAGTCATAATGTCGGTTGAAAATGGGAGGGATGTTCCTCTTGAAAACTGCAGTTACCGTGTTTAAGAAAAACTATGACTCATTCATTCATGAATTAAAAACCTCATAATGTTATTTCCCATATTTAACCATGAATTTTTCCCTTAGGGGTTCCCATCTAGGGGATATGTGGATGGCGACCACAAGGTGCCCAAGCTGAACAAAACATTGCTTCCACTTACTTGTGTTCTGCTCCTTACTTTTATCTTTAACCATTTGGTATTTCTTCCTTTCTTCCACTTACTTATACCAGACTCTTTTAATTTTACTATCTAACCTCTCTTGTTTTTTTTATCCCAACGCTATTAGGGCATCCGAGGGCTAGGGAGTCTTTCCTTTCTTCCATTTCTTCTTTTCTTCATTTTCTTTTCTTCTCCAGAAAAGCCTAACCAGAGGCTACAAGATGGCAGCCCCATCACTGGTCTTGCCTTCCTTTGGCCAGCAACCAATCGAAGGGACTATTATTATGCTTTCAAGTCTTATACGAGAATTTCCCGGAAGAATCAAACTTATGACGACCAAAGCAAATATCTCTGGGCCGTCCAATGAAATGCTGGAGGGAAAATTTTCTATAGGATCGTAACAGGCCTTGGCCTAATACTTGGAAGGAAGAAGAAGGACCATGAATTTTCTTTAAATTTACCTCTCATATGCAACATTTTTAGACACCAGGACTATGGAACGTTTGGCTTACCTAGGTTTTAAATCAATGGTGAAATGCTATCTACTTCCATGAATAATTACAATGCAGAAATGTTATATTAGGCTTCTTTTGTATAAGGAAAATGAAGATGTTCATAAATGAAAAATTACATAGAACAAGTATTTGTCAAAAGCATATCCATTCCAATCAAATTCATACAAATTAAAATACTACAACCACACACATATATATACAAAAAAATAAATTTATATCATATCCTTTTACAAGGACATGAGACTTTGGTGCAGCAAATTTTAAGCCACATTACAACTAAAACATATTTAAGAAAAAAAAAAGTATAATGATAATTAAATTAATGTTTTTATTACCTCACCTCATATCCTTTTTCTTCTATACTGCAGTTTCGGAG